>KZ072058.1:0-14296 GCA_002091845.1 Anopheles cracens
TCTCTCTCTCTCTGCCTTCGGCACATGGCGCGAACCATTACTCAACACGCTGGAATAACAACAAACACTCCACCGTCGAGCCCGGCCACCTTGAGCCACCGAACAATCTTTAACGCCGAGCCAAACGGGGCGGGACTTCGTGATGTGGTGTCGATGTGGGCGAACGTTTGAAGTGTGCGAACGTGTCAGCGGTAATGAGCGGTGCGGGATATCCTTCATCATTTCATTCAAATGCTCGAGTGCGAATAAACAGAGTGTGTTAAGTATTCGCCGGGGAGGGCCCATGGCCACGGGAGCATCTCCTTAACCGCTTAACTCGCCCGCTGCTGTCGTGTGGCGCTCGAGAGCTCGAGGTAATGCGATTCCTTCGGGTGGCCCGGTGGACTGCTCACTTGCACGTTCGCACACGGACAGCGAAGGACGCCACCGTGTAAGATATGAGCCACAGCGCGAAGAGCCCGGGCTGCTCCCGAGCACAAAGCTCATAAATATCTTTTAATTAAAATGTAAAATAACATCGCCCGTGTCCTTTGTCTCCCACCTTTTGTCCTTTCGGTTCGTTTGAGTCGTTGCTGCGCCTGTTTATTTACGTTTCGGTCGACTTGCTGATACCGTATCCTTGCGTATCGTAAATTCAATGGTCCCCCGGGAGCATCGCCGCTTGACGCTGTGGGTTGCTCGCTCGTTCCGCGGGGTGGCTCAAGGAGTGATGGTTGTTCGGTCCCTTTGATAGACTTAGTGACAAACGAGCAGACTATCTTGTCAGGATGTATACTAGCGTATAATGTCTTCAAAGTACGTAATTTTTAGATTTAGTTTGTCATCGTAGTTAGATAGTTAGTGCAATAAGATCAAAAAAGAAGTATGTTTGTTACTTCAATCCCCTGAAATTGAGTATTTCAAATTATTTCAAACATGAGCATAGCAAGTTTATAAGCTAACAATATGTGAAGAATGTCAAAAGCAGGTAAGCAGTATTTGGTCCTTCGAGTCGGATTCACTATTACAGTAGTAACTAAAGAGCTCCAGGTAAAACAAACTCGGTTTAGAAGTTTATATCGCATGATTCACTCGGTACGCTGTGTTTCAAGTGTGTATACTTCTATAATCTCAAAGAAAACTATTACATTACTCCCGTGCGCCTGCTCTCTTCCGCGATTCCAGGAATGCTCTTTCCTCCCAGCCGAGGTGTAAATTACAAACGCAATCCAACACCTCGTTCCCGGGGGGCCTTCCCAGTGCAACAAATGCCGCCCGTTCACGTAATTAAAGGATTACAAAGTTCGGCGGCGCGTCGCGCGCATTGACGTTGTCCCTGCCGGTATTGATGGTATGTTGTTGTATCTCTCTCTCTCTCTGCCTTCGGCACATGGCGCGAACCATTACTCAACACGCTGGAATAACAACAAACACTCCACCGTCGAGCCCGGCCACCTTGAGCCACCGAACAATCTTTAACGCCGAGCCAAACGGGGCGGGACTTCGTGATGTGGTGTCGATGTGGGCGAACGTTTGAAGTGTGCGAACGTGTCAGCGGTAATGAGCGGTGCGGGATATCCTTCATCATTTCATTCAAATGCTCGAGTGCGAATAAACAGAGTGTGTTAAGTATTCGCCGGGGAGGACCCATGGCCACGGGAGCATCTCCTTAACCGCTTAACTCGCCCGCTGCTGTCGTGTGGCGCTCGAGAGCTCGAGGTAATGCGATTCCTTCGGGTGGCCCGGTGGACTGCTCACTTGCACGTTCGCACACGGACAGCGAAGGACGCCACCGTGTAAGATATGAGCCACAGCGCGAAGAGCCCGGGCTGCTCCCGAGCACAAAGCTCATAAATATCTTTTAATTAAAATGTAAAATAACATCGCCCGTGTCCTTTGTCTCCCACCTTTTGTCCTTTCGGTTCGTTTGAGTCGTTGCTGCGCCTGTTTATTTACGTTTCGGTCGACTTGCTGATACCGTATCCTTGCGTATCGTAAATTCAATGGTCCCCCGGGAGCATCGCCGCTTGACGCTGTGGGTTGCTCGCTCGTTCCGCGGGGTGGCTCAAGGAGGATGGATAAAAGATTACATCGCCCCCCTTCCAAATGTGCCGAACCTTTCGAAGCAGCCCGTTAAGATGGACGCGCTGATAGGGGCGAAGCGGTCGGTCGTAATTTTATTGGTGGGATTTTTCGCACAATCTCGCAGATTTTCCACCACGCTTGGTGTTGTGTTTGTGGCGATCGTCATTCATCAAATTGAGTAATTGATTTCTTTTTTCTAACAAATGAATTGGTCTGTCAAGTGTTTGGTATTGGTTTATTGAGTCTTTTTTAGACAGTTTTAGTTTTTTTAATATTATATTTATTATTATTTTTGGTTAATGACCGGGAGTTAAATCAAATATAAATTAAATTAAATTTCGAAGCATCAATATAAAATGGAGAGATTAAAACGAAAATGTTGCTGAAAATGAAAAAAATATCGCCCTGTTCATGTCTATTTATGAATATAGAAAGGTAAAATTAGCCAATAATGGTAGAACCAGCCGATATAACAAAAAAAAAAAGACAGATATAACAATGCAAGTGTAATGCTTGTTCGTGTAATAGCTCATGGCGTCAATTTGATATACGCCTAAATGTATGCAATCAACCAAATCAATAGTATTCATGACAAACACTTGAAAGATAAAAGATTTATTTGCGGTTAAAATTTTTAGAATGTTAATTAAGCTTTCGGGTTGAGTCTCAGCTAATGGATTGTACATTTCACGATTGTACATCGTGAAATACATTTTTATTTGTATAATAAAATCCGCCTCAACTTCGGATGAAGTTTTTGTGGAAATAACACTTGAAGTACATCAATTTCATGGAAAATAAGAAGCTGCCTAATAAAATGTTCACATGTTATAAAAAATCAATAAATTCATCAACGGTTCATCGTTGGCGTTGCGAAAAATTTCATACTTTTAGCGTGCATTCGAGAGATTCGCCCAAAAGTATGCAATCCACATGACAAATGCTCTATTGTTGAATTTGCCTACTGATGAGTTAGTAAACCATTGATGCGTTGAGTAATAAAAAAAGATTTGCCAATTAAATTGAACACTAACACTATCAAATGGATAAACTCGTCTGTTTAGTAGCAAGCAGCTAGCTCGTTCAAAATTCTCTCCCTCTCTCTCTTACTCACGCATGCAGACACAATAGCTAGATACTCCCATCGCTCCCCTACGCTAAAACAAATCGTTTCAAAATCGTTTTAAAATTTATCTCACATGCTTGTAAAAATTCAATTTCCATCCCAAGCCCGTTATGGCAAATTCAATTACTGCGTTCCTGATTCCTGCCGCAGTGCATCTTACGGTAAGACAGGGCCCGGAGCACTCATCCTCCTTCCCCGGGCTGATAATTCCAGGGCGTATTGAATTCCTATGTGTGTGTGTGTGTGGCCCCTTTCCGGGCGATACTGCCGGAGCGCGCAGCTGCCGTCAAGGAAAAGGTGCAGGAAGTAACGGCTGGTGATAGTGCTCGAGTTATGGTAATAGTAACGTGCAGCTTGTACGTAGCTGCTGCGTTAAGTGAAGCGTACGTCGGAATGGTCGAGGAGTAAGTTTTATTTCCATTTTATTATGCATGCGTTACAGCTCCTTGCGTCGGAAGGCGCACTCGATGGGAAGCAATCTGGCTGTCGCTATCGATGGCAGATTGAGCTGTTGGAGTGATGAGATTCTGTCAAGTTCGCTGGAATATTGCGAGAGGTATGATATGGGAAAAGCAAATTTTATCGTATGAACAATTTCGAACTTGGTCTGTGAACTCTTCTGTTTAAACATAAAATTAAATTTCAATACATAGAAGTGTTCTTATATATTTTCCAATTATCTTCGGCATCCTGCTGATTGGAAAACAATATAGAACGAGCATAGTACTGCGTCGATCGCATTGCTATGCGACGTTCAATTCAATCGAAATGGCTTTATCCTTCCGCACAGAGCACAGTAGTCGTGGTCGTGGTCGTGAAGACGATGTGCGGTGAAGTTTAGCCCAGCTCCTCCGGCAGATGGCAGATGACAATGGTCGTTTATGGAAGTCGTGGTCGTGAAGACGATGTGCGGTGAAGTTTAGCCCAGCTCCTCCGGCAGATGGCAGATGACAATGGTCGTTTATGGATTGAATTGGAATGATCGTCGGAAATGAAGCTGGGTTGACATTCTTTTCCCCTTTTCGACTTTTGAAGCAGGAAGTGAACGCTGGGTCGGGTTGGCAACGGTGGCGCATTTATGACAGACGGAGCGACAGGAGAAATCCGTCCGTATGGGCATTTAATAAAACCAACGACCAGCCGGTTGTGCGGTGGCGGATGCGCTAAGGGAGCATGCCTCACACATGCCCCTGGTGCATTCCCATCTGCCCCGCCCCGGAATGGCATGTGCCGGAATGTGTGGCAATAAAATGTGCATCCTAATTCCAAACCCAGGTCGACGACTTCACCCTGTGTTCCAACTTGGCCGCAGCTCTGCCAGCTGTCTGGCGGAAGGCGAAACGGACCGGCTGTAATAAAAGGTATGTAAAATAATTTGAAACGCTTCCGTCCATGTTTGCGTTTGCGATGAGGTTGTGGGTATGAGGATCTTTTTTTTCTCTATCGGTTTCGGAAGATACGACGGTTTCCTTTATTCGTTGCAAGCAGCACACACATGGCACGGGAAGACGCTTGATGGTAGGATGATCTTTTGAGCTGCACTCTTTGTGCACAAACCACACATTGCTCCAGGGACGTTTGAGAGACATGAAAGCTGGAGGAGTTGGTCGTTGTATTGGAGCGAGTGGGAGAGAGGGTTTGTGTGTGTGTTTGTGGTAAGTCTTTTTTAAGGAATGGGACACGATGCTTTCTGATGAAATGTAATGTAATGCTCAAAATCTGCCACTGGTGATCCATTGTGCAGGGTTTGTAACATATTAGTTGTGGGTAGGAACTACTCGATTCAACGACAGCGAGAAGAGCCTTCACGCTCGGATGGAGGGAGGAGTGTTATAACTTGTGTTCGTCAAGAACACAAAATGCTGTTTTTAGTTATTGTGGTCTTCAGCAACGATCGTGTAACGAGACATGTTTTTCAAGCAAATCAAACTACATATACATGTGGAAATGAAGGTTTTATTATTATTATTATTATTATTAAAATTTATTAACGTGGTTTGCCAAGAGGCTTAACACACACAACAATAAACCATGTCTTAAAAACTAACATAACGCCAGAAAGAAAGAGAAAAAATACATACAATTTCCTTACATGCTGAAAACCGAAATGATAGGTTAAGCAAAATATGAAATAGGAGATAGGGAAAATGAAAAAAAAATGCAGAACCGGGAAAAAGAAAAAAAATTGTAAACAATGAGACACACATAGATCAGTAATAAGACAAAACCGCCAAGGAAAGTGGAGTCATTAGGAGTCAAAAAGAAGGGTTTCAGTAAATATTTTCTGCTGGGCAACGATAACTTCGTCTATTTCAGGAATAATTATTATTTTAACACGGGGATTAATATTATTATTACACACTTTGCAAAGTGATTATTTGTCATTCTGCCACTTGATTTTCATGATAATACTAATACATTAAAAACACTTAATCAACATCATACCTTTCAATATCATGAAGTTAGCACGACTCAAATATCTAAAGCTCATTCCATTGAAATAGAAGTCTTAAGGATGATTATTTCTCAAAAATACCTTATTGCTCTCCAGGATTATTAGAAGACTTTGATTTCATTTCTACGGACGCTCCCAGAGCAGGATTCTGCAGGTTGTTTGCGATACAACAACGTTAAAATAATGAGTTGTTGCGAGAAATGAAAAATGGCACTAGTGCCACGCTGTTCCGGGGCAACCGCCAGCCCGGCAAAATGGCGATAAATCTAAACAATATTAAATTCCACCACTGTCGCACTGTCTGTCGCACTGGAGCATCTACCCGGCCCAGACCGTGCCACTTGGAATGCCGGCTTCTGTTTGCTCACTTTGACGGTATGAAGGATCACGACCTTTCGTTTGGGGCAAGTTCGTTTCGTTGGGGCAAGTGCAATTGATTGCCACGAGTGGATCAAAGCGGAGTAATAAAACTAATATAAAAATGTTGCCACTGTGTGTTTCTGGTGTTTGCGAGTGCGGTGCTGTGGACGCTGCTCCTTTCGCCACTTGGCGGCTCTGTGGGTTTTTCTCGATAACCTTTGGAAGTTGTACAAGGCCACCCAATTTACTGTTGACGGCTTGAACTATATTGAAAAATATGAAGAACTATATGAAAATAGTCATCAGTAAATTTAACTTGGCAAATAAACAGTTTATAATACGCGAAGAAAGCATCTTAAATGATAAATACATACCTTTGGGCTGATATATTATATTTGCGCCTAAAAGTATGCAATCGTCACGACATGAACGATTTGTTTAACCAGATTTACTAACACTGGACAAATAAAATGTAAGACGTGCAAATTTACGCCTAAAAGTATGCAATATGCGTTATATTAGCGCCTCATAAACGCTTCGTACAGGGTTTCAGTAAATATTTTCTGCTGGGCAACGATAACTTCGTCTATTTCAGGAATAATTATTATTTTAACACGGGGATTAACTGTGTGTTTCTGGTGTTTGCGAGTGCGGTGCTGTGGACGCTGCTCCTTTCGCCACTTGGCGGCTCTGTGGGTTTTTCTCGTGATTGCGAAGGTATAGAGGGCAGCTGAGGCAACCGAGATGAAGCTATGGCAAACTCGTAGCGCTCAACTCTGCAACGCGTGGCACGGAAGCGATGTAGAAAGGAACCAAAGGGGCAAAAGCTGGTCCGCCAGGGCAGCGAAATGAAATCAGTAACAGCTAAACGCCAGTTCGATGGAAAGCACAACAAAGTAATCCGCTGGCAAAACAAAGTTCTGAAGCGCGTTGCTGAGAGGAAGCGAGCCAAGACGTTTTGACGCTTTTGAGGTTAGGTTTTGCGTTACAGGGTGAGGTAGGGGGTGGTGGTCTGTCGTTACGGATTGCGTTTGATTTATGGCTGAAAGTATAAAGGCAGGAAGGATGAAGGAAAGCAAATATGGCAGGATCAATCTCGTATTGCGCGATGGTGGGCTATTCTCAAGGACGTTGGGTGTGTAAAGGTCGGCGAAGAAATACGTTCGCCATCAAAGTGTGCTACTGAAGAGATTAATAAATTCGGCAAGAAACCCAGGTCTCGTTAAAAACTAGCTAATCAGGTGTTTGTGTTGAGTTTACATCACTTAGTTTGTTTTACGAAGTGCATACTTTACGGGGCAAATGTCGACAAAATCTCTTACTACTCAATTAGCAATCTTTATGATGATTGGGTAAATAAATTGATTACAAGTAATTAGTTACAGCTCTCCGCCTTATCCCAGTATTAGCAGGTTATACCAGGTTATGCCATGCATTACACAATTAAATCTTTTTGTATTGGAGTTTAAGCAGGGATTGTCAAAGCTAGAAGAAGATGTTTCCACCAACTTATTTAGTTTTTATTTTTTCAACTTATTTCTGAGTATAAAATTGATTTCGGGCGCCTGCATAGTTCCATTTTCGAAATTGGAAGTTATGGTAGACTGCAGCTTTAACTAAATTTTGGAAAAAAAATGTTGTCGTTTTTACAATAAAAATACATTTGTAATAATCAGTAGATACACAGTAGGACTTTGTTTGACATTCAGAGTCATTAGTTCAGCGTTTGTTCCACTGAAAGCAATATGGATAAACTTATACACGATTCAAACCAGGGTCAACCGAACGTTGACTGAATTATCACTTGGAGTTATCTACTAGCAGTCGACACAGCAAAAGTTGTCTAGAGTCAATAGCTTCTCAAAATAAAAGTTTTCCTTCTTCATCAAAATACTTTTTGAAAAGCTTTAATGTATGGACCAAGGCTACTACAAGAGACCAGGTGGTAGAATGTAGAGTATTTTGACATTCAAAAAGAAGCTGAAGAAGGGGGTTCATTTGACATTTCTGGGGGCGATTTTGAAAAATGACCGTTTTTGGTTTTTCCAAATGGCGATATTAAATTAATTAATTAATCACTTTAAATCAGTTTTTGCTGCAAAATAATGGTGCAAATCTGTTTCTAATAATTTTCTGCTAATTTTAACACCATTTACACAAACTAAAACCTCTTATTCGCGTGACCAAGAGACTGTTTCAATCCTGTAAGTGTTTATACCGCCTACTATGCATCGCCCCCTGTTATGTCAAAATACTAGAAGAAGAATTTTGATCAAATCCGCTAATATTCGACCTTCTCTTTAATAGACCTTGGTATGGACAATTGTTTTGAGAACAAGTTACAATAAAATTCACAACAATACAGTAAAATATTCATCGAAAACATAGCAGCCTTTGAATAAATCTGAATCAGCGCCATCTGATGACAATAACCGAGAATAAATTGATTTCAACACCCTTCTCTAGAAGTTTGTAAAAAAAATTAAACCTCCTAAATCTTGGATATAAATGGATAATTGATTGAATTCTTTGTTCTGCCCTGCTTAACTTTTTTGTCCATTCTGTCGTTCAAAGAGTATGCATGAGAAACTAGAGAAAATATGGGCAAGTAGGCTTTGACGGTTACATGTCGTGAACAAAAGCCACATACACCTACGTAGTAGCCAATGATTATTTAAACGGCAAGCATCGTTGAGTATTCACCAACTCCGATAAAGTGTCTCCTAACTGCAGCTTGAAAAGAGATGGTCGTCCGGGTCTTCTTGAACAAGTCACGCTTCAGCAGGCGAGTATCGCGGTTCCGACTCCCACCGGGAAATGAACACCCACTAGCCCACACCCAACGCTCCAGAGGTGTCCTTCCGACGGTTGGTGTAACCTCCTTTACACCTTCGGTCCGCACGTGGCAAGGACACCGCCGATCGCTCGGTAATCGGTCCCGTGATGAATTAACGTTGAATTTTGATGCAGCAGTCTCCTGACCAGCCTAGGTGCGTCTGGACTGGACGGTGCATCTACACACCATTCCGACATCCAAGGAAGTGTCCTGGCCTTTAGCTGGCAAGCGACAACTAGCCACAGTTCCCATCAGGTGAGAAGTTCCACCGAGGAAACGGGGTAAATTTTAATTAATGGCACTCGGGAGAGGATTAACTCACCGGACACCACGAGCGCGGTCGGTCGGTTTTGCTGCAAATCCTGGAAGCCACTCGAGCCGGGTGAACTGGAGTGTAAATTAGTCAGGCGACCGTTGGACGCAAGGGACACACAAGTTGGCGACACGACGGTCGGAATTGATTCATAATTTATCAATCCTAATCGCTACTTCGGTAGCAGCTGCTTTCGGAAGAAATTGCACTCGGTGAAACTCGACGCACGGCACGCCGGGATAGTCGGAAGTTCAGACGGTGAAGAAACGATGAAAAGGTGAGAAGACATCGTTTCTCAATCGGACCGATGGCGGTGACCAACTTGTGGGCTGGTGATTGTCTTTGGATTCGGGACACACGCAGTCGAGAGAGCGCACTGCCACCGATCCAATTATGAAATCGTGTGCATGTGCTTCAAGAACCAGACCAGATTGACTTGGAAATGCGAGGCGTGCCTATAACGCTCACAATTTGCCTAATGATACGGTTCAACGGACCGAGTGCCTGCAGGCTTCCAGTGTACTTACAGGGGCGGCTTACTGTCCGTCTTATCTTCCCGAGAGTGAGCCAGATTTGACAGCTGATTGTGGCCTGCGAGCGTTGGAGGATTATTTTTCGATTCTGGGAACGGAGCCGTCTTGAGTCTCGCAAACGGTACGGAGCGAGTACGCTTTGGCTTTACCGATTTACGGTTGCATTCGCAGGCGTTACTATGGATGTCTGGAATGTGTGATAAATTGCGGGACATTTTGATGGCTGGACATCATCAAGATTAAGTTATTTGGAATGCGAGAGCCAAAATGACTACTATTTGATCCATTCGAGCCTTCTTACTCTAGCTCCGAATATAGGGGCAATGAAGATTAGATCCTATTAGGGTGTCAAACGAAATCTCGTGGGGAATAAATGATGCGTTGTAGTGTTGGGCAACAGAATTATGAATCTCTAGAAGATTCATGAATCTCGTGAATCTCTAAAGATTCATGAATCTCATGAATCTCTGGAGATTAATGAATCCCTAGGGAGTCATGAATCCTATGAATCTCTATAGATTCATTAATCTCATGAATCTCTAAAGATTCGTGAATCTATAGAGATTCAAGAGATTCATGACTCCCTAGGGATTCATTAATCTCCAGAGATTCATGAGATTCATGAATCTTTAGAGATTCACGAGATTCATGAATCTTCTAGAGATTCATAATTCTGTTGCCCAACACTACAACGCATCATTTATTCCCCACGAGATTTCGTTTGACCAGCTTCATCCTTCACCCTAATAGGATCTAATCTTCATTGCCCCTATATTCGGAGCTAGAGTAAGAAGGCTCGAATGGATCAAATAGTAGTCATTTTGGCTCTCGCATTCCAAATAACTTAATCTTGATGATGTCCAGCCATCAAAATGTCCCGCAATTTATCACACATTCCAGACATCCATAGTAACGCCTGCGAATGCAACCGTAAATCGGTAAAGCCAAAGCGTACTCGCTCCGTACCGTTCGGAAGCAGCCATCGAACCCGAAGCCCATGATTCCGACATCCAAGGAAGTGTCCTGGCCTTTAGCTGGCAAGCGACAACTAGCCACAGTTCCCATCAGGTGAGAAGTTCCACCGAGGAAACGGGGTAAATTTTAATTAATGGCACTCGGGAGAGGATTAACTCACCGGACACCACGAGCGCGGTCGGTCGGTTTTGCTGCAAATCCTGGAAGCCACTCGAGCCGGGTGAACTGGAGTGTAAATTAGTCAGGCGACCGTTGGACGCAAGGGACACACAAGTTGGCGACACGACGGTCGGAATTGATTCATAATTTATCAATCCTAATCGCTACTTCGGTAGCAGCTGCTTTCGGAAGAAATTGCACTCGGTGAAACTCGACGCACGGCACGCCGGGATAGTCGGAAGTTCAGACGGTGAAGAAACGATGAAAAGGTGAGAAGACATCGTTTCTCAATCGGACCTATGGCGGTGACCAACTTGTGGGCTGGTGATTGTCTTTGGATTCGGGACACACGCAGTCGAGAGAGCGCACTGCCACCGATCCAATTATGAAATCGTGTGCATGTGCTTCAAGAACCAGACCAGATTGACTTGGAGATGCGAGGCGTGCCTATAACGTTCACAATTTGCCTAATGATACGGTTCAACGGACCGAGTGGCTGCAGGCTTCCAGTGTACTTACAGGGGCGGCTTACTGTCCGTCTTATCTTCCCGAGAGTGAGCCAGATTTGACAGCTGATTGTGGCCTGCGAGCGTTGGAGGATTATTTTTCGATTCTGGGAACGGAGCCGTCTTGAGTCTCGCACGCTGTAGGAAATCGTGCTGAAGAGTCCCGGAAAATCAATCAATTTCTCATTCAATTATCGGATTACGGAGTGCAGAGTGCGCTGGCAGTGCGGCGGGTTTGATTGGTTTGTGCATAATTGATTCCAGTCTTGATAACCGAAGTCTTTCAGGCTGCGCAAGATTTGCACAAGCGCTTTCCAGCACGAGGCACGAGGCATCCCGTAAGTCGGTTTGAGGTTAGATCAATATTTGCTTGCGTTTGTAAAACCGATATCCCAAAACTAATATCAATATTTAAGCAAGTTTTGAGAACGGAGGGGTGTTCGGATGGACTTGCGGAATATTTGGAGGATCGGTCAAGCATCATCATGGCTACTAGCTCGGACTTGCTTTGCATGTATTGTATCTTGATTGGAGAAATTAGCCTGAATCGAAACAAAGAACTTCTTAATCCAACATGTTTCCTTTGAATGTTATACCTCCTGATAATCGGCAGTTAACTCATCCATGCCTCCTGCAAATTCTATCACCCAATGTAGAATTGATTGTCAAGAAATACACGCCGCAACACGCTTGCCCGTCTGCCCAGCACACGATGGCCTTCTCGAGACAACATATGCGACCCTTGTAGCGACATTCGACATCCGTACATTCTTTCACTGCCGGCCGGGCACACTCCAAACCCCAAAAAGAGGACACGCACGGACGCATTGGAACGTTGCCTGGTGTTTGCATTGTGCGCACCGCATTTGAGTTGCATTCGAGACGTTCTCCGTTGGCTCGGTTCGAGTCTTCAACGGGCAGGATACAGTGCGGCTCGGGCACGGCACGTTGTTTGGACGCCTAATGAGTGGGAACAGTAGGAACACACTGCCTTGAGAACCATTGCAGTAGAGCAAATATTTGGAATGACTACTATTTGATCCATTCGAGCCTTCTTACTCTAGCTCCGAATATAGGGGCAATGAAGATTAGATCCTATTAGGGTGAAGGATGAAGCTGGTCAAACGAAATCTCGTGGGGAATAAATGATGCGTTGTAGTGTTGGGCAACAGAATTATGAATCTCTAGAAGATTCATGAATCTCCCTCCCGTGTGCGCTACCCGGTGTATTTGGCAGTGGGTACGTGGGCTCCGGCACATTGCGCTAGGAATTAATTTGCTTAGCGGATGTTACTTTGCGATACGAAATTGAGTTTGTCGTTGTATGCTCCACGCGTTTTGGTGAAGCGTGAGTTAAAAGCTTCCAAATGCGGCTCACAGTGGACATTGGGTTTGAATGTTAATTATGGCACTGGGTGCACTGTTTGCAACTGGGTGCAAAATGCAGATTTTTCGATTTAACATTATGTTATAAATAACCTCAGAAATTGTAACGCTATGAATTTCGATACAAGTATTTTCTAATTGTATTGGTATCCCTTTATTAAACAATCTCATGTTAAATATTATTTTGAGTTTGTTTGGTTTTTGGTAACACATAAAATTGGAAAATTGGATAAATTTTAAGTGTTGCATACTTTTAGGCGCAATTTTTCCCTTTTTTATAAGAAAGTACTCTTTTCGTAAGGATTTAGTACGAACGGTGTAACGTAGTAATTTTTATTATTCTGTGCAGATTACATTTTTACTTGACCGTTAGCAAAGCATCCGGATTGTAGCTTGTTTAGCTTTTATAAATAATAAATAAAAGCTGAAAGTAATTAATAGTTCAAGTAGTCGAAAAGTAAACAAGCATTGTAGCAATGCACGCAAATCTGATGAACTATGGAAAAGGAGCAAAAGGTTTGAAAATTTATTTGAATGCGATCTAGTGTAAGTGTATCAGTTTTCAGTGTAGGCTAAGTGTACCAGTAAGTGTACCATTTAGAGCGATAAGTTCACAAAAACATGCGATACATTAAAACTATAGGGTTATAGATGATGAAATCGGTGATTTTCGTTACAAAAACTATCGGTCAGTCTTCCAGTTTTCAAGTGGCTGTGTTTCCACGCAAATAATAGCTTTTAATATGAGTAAATGGTGTTACAAATAGCATGAAATTATTAAAAACTGAGTTGCACTCTTGATTGGCAGAAAAAACTGCTTTAAAGCGATTAAATATTTAATTTAATATCGCCATTCTGATCACCATGGCCCACTGTGTTGGACTGCATACTCATGTCACTTCCATGTCACTTCCAAATGTCACTTCCAAATGTCAATTCCATAGAATGCAATAAATTGTTATTAAATAAAGAAATAAAAATAGAAAAAGCATTTCATAAATCATAAAACAATACAACCTTTCCGAAAAAAAATACTTTGCATTTGTGCTGGCTCTAGTTTCTTATTTCTCGCTACCGGCCGAACTATTGGCACACATCACATCGAACGAAATTTTGGTGGTATTGCACAAATATTTATATATTTTGTAAAAGATATATGTATTTGCTACAAAACTTGAACCATAGCTAGAAATTATTATTATCTTTCCAAAACATATAATACTTCATTTATGTAGTACTTCATTTATTGCATTTTAGTGTAATATTTGAGGGTGTTGTTCGCCTGGCCGAAAACTGGTACACTTACCCTAGATGCTCGATTAGGTTGTGCTCCGGGATCGGTATTATGATACATCATACAATTTGTATAACGCCGTTTTTTCGTCCATCATTATCCATCATTATATACCTCCAAATACTCCATTTCGATAGCTGAGGCTAAAGTGAAAGTTAATATACGCTTTAGAATGTATGACATACCGTATGCAATAATACAAATCGTTTTGTATTACGCCTCGATGTATGACGATGTATGACGGAGTAGAACAGTTTTTGTATGGAATTTGACGTTTGTTGTAGTGATG
>KZ072058.1:14306-45678 GCA_002091845.1 Anopheles cracens
CATCCGCGATTTCATCCGCGATTTCATCCGCGATTTTAACCGGTATTTTATCCGGGATTCTATCCGAGATTCAGAATCCGGCATTCGGGATTCAACAAGGAGATTGGTTGGTTGGTTGGACAAGGAGAGGTCAACAATTAGAAATGTGCATCAAGCTCCAAGACCTGCCAACACCCCCCCCCGCCGAAAACATTCGGATTCGGATCGGATTCGGAGGATCGCTCCCAGCTCGGATCGGATCAAAGGGATCGAATCCACATCACTAGTTCCACATCGAATCCACATCGAAAAGGGATCGGATTTGCACATCACTAGTTTGTTGTATTATAATACCCAAGGTCCATTTATACTACAGGTCAGTCCGTCCAGAACGATTTGACTGCAAATAGCGAAAGAAGGAAGAAGACCACTGCGATCAAAACAAACACACTGTTGTTTTAATCGGTTTTAATCGGAGCACACTCGTTTTTGTCCAGCAAACCTCGGCTTTATGTTAAGTATATGCTAATTTAACAGTGATACATGCAAACCAAAGAAGGATTATTGTTTTGTAATAGTGTTTTATGCGTCATTTATGTAAATAAAGCCAGTAATCAGCAGTGTGAGTTCGTCCCGCAGGACCAGACGATGAGTGGCAACATCAACGATCAAACTCTTGCTTCACTAGTAATGGCTTGATTTAAGTACCGATTCCTCAACAATGATGGATTTAGTCTCATAGTGCTAGTTTGTCTAATTAATAGTACTGATCTCAGCTTGTACTTCATGTGTTTCTTGTTTTAATCCTGGGGTTTGTTTTGTTCCGGGCATGCTCGTTACTGTCAAAATTGCATGTCTATGTATTAGTAAGAAAAAGAGTTACGGACTCACCTGTGTCCTGTCTATCCACCTTGATAATACCGATCCCGGAGCACAGCCTTAGGCACCGCTCTGGCACCTCTCGAACAAGACATCAGACACGAACAAACCCATACAATTATATGGGAGTGCTCGGTCAGACAATCTCGAACAACCCAGACAAACACGGTCTCGAACAAACCGATTTGGTTTTGTTTGGCATGTTCGATTCACACCCTGCTATGTGAACCTTGGCGATAAATTCGTCACAAAACGTCAAAAAACTGTTGTTTACAATAGTGCGGTGGTTCTGCTTAATAATTATGTAGTTCATATTACGTAAAAGTGTGGAGATTAAAGAAAAATATCGAGTTAAAGCAGTGATTGTTACGATGCTACGGATGACATTTCAGCCAGACAGCAGACAATTGCAAGAGCACCCTATCGAACTTGTCTTGTTTGTTTGTTTGGTTCGAGAGGTGTCAGAGCGGTGCCTTAGGGGCTGCTCTAGAATAAGTCTGATGAGACAAACGACAAGAACAAACGCATGACGCTGTATGGAGGTGCTCTTGAAATGTGTGTGTTTTTTTGTTGCGCTCACCGTTCTCCACCGATGCGCTATGACACATTGTGTAACTTCGTCACGGCAAACGCGCGCATAATATTTTCGCACACCAAATAATTTGCTCATTTATGATTGCGTCCAGTGCTCCCGACTCCGCAAACACGCTGATGGCATTCAAACCGTTGAATGCGCACACGATTGAATGCGCTTTTCGCGGACGAGGACGCGCGGAGTGTGATGATTGAATTTTCATTGTGACCGAGAGTGTGTGTTTTGACTTTGCACTTTGACTGTTTGCGCCGTTGCGGTTGTGGTTTGTTTGCGCCTAAATCGCGAACGGGGTGCATCGAAAAATGATCGAGCCCGTGGTGAAAAACGAGTCACCCAAATATTGGCATCCCTTCTCCCCAGTCCACAGTGACATCCCCGTCCGCCCAGTCGCGGGAGAAACAATGCGCACAAATTATGCGCTTTCCAACGCAACGCTCTCAACGGTTGCGTTTGCGGGTGCAATCAATGGTGAAATGATTCGGTTGTGGTTTGTTTGCGCCTAAATCGCGAACGGGGTGCATCGAAAAATGATCGAGCCCGTGGTGAAAAACGAGTCACCCAAATATTGGCATCCCTTCTCCCCAGTCCACAGTGACATCCCCGTCCGCCCAGTCGCGGGAGAAACAATGCGCACAAATTATGCGCTTTCCAACGCAACGCTCTCAACGGTTGCGTTTGCGGGTGCAATCAATGGTGAAATGATTTCCCTACTCCGGCCAACAAAACTTCCTCATCATCACCGTCGGTGGCTGTGGGCGTTGGACCGGGGGCGGCTTTTTTCGTAGGCGGTGTCTCGTGAGGTGAGCCGTGGGTGTGGGTGGATTAACATAAAATCAACATCACGTTTGGAGGTGGTGCTTGTGCTGCTGATTATTGATCACGCCGCGCCGGAATATTTGACGAGCGTGTTTGCACACGTAATATTGGTTCTAATTAATTGACACACACAGGAACGTGTGACTTTTCGGGGTCTTCAATTTTGTTTGCACACTCGCTGAGGACAATCACGGTGTGATTGTTTGGTGAAGTGTAATGGAATTTAGTGTAAAAAAATGTTAAAAAATATGCTGCTACTCAACTTTATATGTACAACAGGTTGCAAATGGAAAACAATATTATGTTATTACGATTTGTATGGTTCATATTTGGTATTCTTTTGATTGAGTTTATCAATAGCCAACCTTACAAATAGTTGTAAAACTTGTTTAAAACATGAAATGGTAAATTTTACTGCTAATTGTTAGATACAAGGCGCCTGAATGTAGATACATGCAATACAACACATCCTAGGAGATATTTTGGGCTTCTGAGCATAGGATAAGGAATAATAGGAGAGCTTTTGGCCTTATAGACGTCAAAATTATCGTCGGTCTGTACGGCTCAAAAAAGACACTTTTTCTCGATTTTTTTAAATGAGATACGGGCAATGTTTATTAAACAACTATATTACAATATCGTTGAACGATGTTTTAAGAATACTAGTTAATGCGGCCCGGTTACACTCGGGGTGAAACAACGTTTCTCTTCGTTACGACGTTTGAGTTTGGCGTGGTAAAATAGATTTAAATTTATACTGATGTCTTGATTTTTGAAGAAGATGTCTTTAACAAAATAAACTTGTAATCTGTTGTTATCCTTGTTATAATGGAGCTATGACACGATCTGGTACTGAAAATATTGTCTGGTGGAAACCGACTATCTATCAGCTTTCTATCAGCTTGTGTTTGGTCTGGCATTTGTACTCAATTATTGTGTGTAATGAGAAAAAATCATGAGCCTAGTCAATTTTTAAATATGAGTTTTATCTATTCGAACCATTCAATCTCTAAAGATTCATGAATCTTATGAATCTCTAGAAGATTCATGAATCTCATGAATCTCCAAAGATTCATGAATCTTATGAATCTCTGGAAGATTCATGAATCTCATGAATCTCCAAAGATTCATGAATCTCTAGAGATTCATGAGAATCTTCTAGAGATTCATAAGATTCATAAATCTTTAGAGATTCATGAATCTCTAGAGATTCATGAATCTTTGGAGATTCATGAGATTCATGAATCTTCTAGGGATTCATGAGATTCATGAATCTTTGGAGATTCATAATATGTAGCAATTGTTTGCTGATAAAACTGCGATATCGCGTTGCTGTAGCGCTTATTGCATGCTTTTAGGCGCTAGTTTGCGAAATCCGCCCGAAACGTATGCAACGTGCCGGGTTAAACGCTTAAAAACGCTTAATCTGCCCGAAAGGTATGCAATGTGCAGCGAAAAACGCTTCAAAAAACGCTTTGTGTATTCCAGCTCAAGAAAGCTTGTATCGCGATGGGGCGTTTCCTTTCTCCTGAATAAAATAGATAAAACGAAAGGAACATAGAAACTTGATGCGGGTATATCCTTCCGAACGAAACACAACTATATGTGCAGGCCTCGCAGCAGGCTCGATACTTTTCTAACTATCAACTCTCCTCGCTTCCTCCGCTCTGTACAGTGTTGTGTCTCATTCTTATATTATGTGTGTGTGTGTGTGTTTCGTTATTTCACGGTTTAAATTTTGATGTTTTTCGTTTTCCTTGTTTTCTTCCTCTATATGCCTATGATTACGTACATATACAAACGAGCGGGACACGAGTGCGAAAATGGAAAAGCTTCTCGAGAGTTTGGAGGTTTGATTCCGGGCCTCGAGGTGAAACAGGATGGTGATGATGTAATGATTTGCATTGTTTGAAGAAGCGATCTTTGAAATGTTCTTTCGTGTTTACCTTGTGCGTAGCAGCTCTTCCTTCGGCCGTTTTCTTTCGCCATCCGGAAATGATCCAACGCACCGTGTGTGGGTTTTTTTTTCGCAATTTAGTTTCATCCGAATTCGTATGTTTATATATATATTTCTTACCTTGCTATCTGTATATTTTATTTCTTTATACAACTTACATAAACACTCGCCCCGAATCTGCTCGCCATAACTATTCACAATAATAATAATGCGCTCAAACCTTCCGCACGCTGCGCATTCCCTTTCTTGCCCCTTTATTCGCGCGCGTGCACTTTGCTATTGGTGGCGACGTCGATACTGATCGTGGAAAAGTTTTCTATTGTTTGCTGTTGGTTAAAGTCACACCTCTTACCACGCTTACCACTTTGACAGATTTGGTTTTTTGTTTGTTTGTTTCGTTTCGACACAACTGACTGGGACACAACAGCCAACTCATTCAGTCGTGTAGTTTATTCGCTCTAGCATTTCACTCGTTTACGCGTAAAACGCCTTAGTACGTGGACAAATTTTGTTTGTTCTGTATGTATGTGTTTCGTGTTTTATTTTTGCGCATCCTCGGCATATCGGCAGAAACATTTGCGCAATGCAATAACGAGCTTCCTCTTTTGTTACCAATAACGAGGCATTGTGAAAGCAGCGCGCCGCTCAGAAAGGGGGTTTTGAAGGACTCAATTATTACAGGAAAAAGATAGGGGAATACAAACGCAACATTTTGCCGGAATCGTATGAGATAAAGGGTAATTGTGCTACAATACTGAATAGGCTAGCCAAGAGAATGAACTAATACAGGGTGAAACGTTGGCAAAACAATATGTAGCAATTGTTTGCTGATAAAACTGCGATATCGCGTTGCTGTAGCGCTTATTGCATGCTTTTAGGCGCTAGTTTGCTCAAGATGCCGGTAAGTTTCGCGCAACCATTCCCGAAGCGCTGAAACCGCGGCTGTACCGAACCATAACAAACTCTTATTGCGTTGTGCCTGTTGGTTTTGCAACTGTTGCGAAATGAACCGGCTCGCGGCCCGCTTATGGACGGTACGCTCCGGTTCGATTTCGAGTGGGCAAACTTTAAACGAGCGCTCGTGATTGATTTCACTTCTGGTGCCCATTCCAATTAGATGCATAGCTCCGTGAGGTTTGCTTGGATCGCTATAAAATTTGAACACAATATTCTTGAGATGTTGTACTTTAACAAAAAAAAAATAATAAAAAAATCGAAAAAAAAATCAAGACCGAACCTCCCCCTTAATGCAATATTTTTTAGCGTATGGAATTGGAATGAATAAAAAAATACACAATAAAAAATGTTATACAATACAAAGATGTAAGTAAAATTGAAGGCAAAATAAACTGAACACAGTGCTTATACAGTGCCTAAAATGCTTTTTCTAATACAGATTGCATACCTTTCGGCGCAAAATTGCTCAATCAGCCCAGTATGTATGCAATCTATTTTTAGAGTGCTTTTCTTTACTTTACTTTTGCCCTTTAGCTTTACTATTTTCTTAAGCGCTAAATTTGTGCAAAATTTCAACCACTTACCTGCTGGAGTTCGTTCAATCAGCTTAGGTAAAAGAGGCAGATAGGAAGCGAAAACGGAGATGCTGAAAGTTCCTGACGCTTCAAGACGCCATTCTCTCTCCGCAAGCGGGTTGCTAATCAAAAATAGTCAAAATACACACATACACACACGCGCCCAAAACCACACCATCAAGGAACAAAAACCAAGAGACCAGATACAGTAACAAAGAGAACGGAAATTTATCAAAACACCTTTCGCTTTCCCTAAATGTGTCAGCTTCAGCTTTTAGCCCATCGTAATGTCTAAAATGCGCACACCTGCGCGAGTAACCGTCGCGTCACTAGACTACTTATACACCTACTCCACCCCACACATCGAGACCCATTCATATCATTCCTACTTCTCTCACCCACACACACACACACGCATTTTTTTTTGTATGGTGGATTTTTTCAGTCCATTTTTCTCTAGCTTTGTGTGGTTTTTTTGTTTATCTGTTCTTTCACTGTGACAACGTGTCTGCACGCCCTATCTCGTTCTATTATCATGTATTACATTGAAGACTTTTCGCCTGTGGCGATCTTTCTGCCACACCTGGTTTATATTATGTTTAAGTGTTTAATTCGCACTCCTTGTTTTTTTTGTGTTCATTCGTTTAACCTGAACGTGTTGATTGCAATAGAAAGCGATGAGGGTCGGTGAACTCGGCGCTTCCGTTGTAAAGGAAGCGTAGAATCGAGCAGAATGCGATCGCTCATGTGAATCCATCATACACAATGGATCTTTAAAACACAATAATCTGCAATGACAACAAAAAAAGTGCAAAATAAATATGACAGAAAGGTGAAGAAATTTTGCAGTGGAAAAGAAGGAACTAAAACAACACGTATCGCCGCATAGAACATATGTATAAAACGAATCAATGCTTCCACAACACCATGTAAAAATGATGGAACACAAACACACGATCGGACAGTGTGGCGCACGATCGGAATCGATAAAAAAAGAACAACCATTTTTTGTGATAATATTAAACATATAAAACGAGCGTTGAAAAGAGTGAAAGCGAAGCACTACGCTGCTGTAATCGAGGCGCGAAACGCAGCAGGGTTGCAGGAGCAGGAGGATGCTTGGCGAAAAGCCCTACACATCCTCCCGGATCTCGAGCGAACTATGAGAAGAAACGAAAGGACAAAAGCACGCTGCGCGGATGATGATATTTCGGAGTGCGGAAACGGCTTTTATCGATGGTTGCAACGGGCGGCTGCCGATGTTGCGCCGGGCGGCAGGAGTAGTGTTTTACCCGCGTTTAAGCTTAATGTATAGTATGAATCATATATATATACACACACAAATACGTACGAACCCCGTTTCGTTCTAGTTATACGCCTAGTTGTTTATTTGCCGTATTTATTTAACGCTGTAGCAGTTGCACGCCTTCTGCGCGACCCTACGACGCACAAGCCATTTCTTGCAAAGCAGTAAGTGAAGGATTGGAGAAGAGGAAGAAGACGAAAAAGAAGAATGAAAAAACGAACTGTCTGCTGCAATTGTGATCAAAGTTTTGCACGTTTTTTTTTTCTACGACGCACAAGCCATTTCTTGCAAAGCAGTAAGTGAAGGATTGGAGAAGAGGAAGAAGACGAAAAAGAAGAATGAAAAAACGAACTGTCTGCTGCAATTGTGATCAAAGTTTTGCACGTTTTTTTTTGTATGGTGGATTTTTTCAGTCCATTTTTCTCTAGCTTTGTGTGGTTTTTTTGTTTATCTGTTCTTTCACTGTGACAACGTGTCTGCACGCCCTATCTCGTTCTATTATCATGTATTACATTGAAGACTTTTCGCCTGTGGCGATCTTTCTGCCACACCTGGTTTATATTATGTTTAAGTGTTTAATTCGCACTCCTTGTTTGTTTTTGTGTTCATTCGTTTAACCTGAACGTGTTGATTGCAATAGAAAGCGATGAGGGTCGGTGAACTCGGCGCTTCCGTTGTAAAGGAAGCGTAGAATCGAGCAGAATGCGATCGCTCATGTGAATCCATCATACACAATGGATCTTTAAAACACAATAATCTGCAACGACAACAAAAAAAGTGCAAAATAAATATGACAGAAAGGTGAAGAAATTTTGCAGTGGAAAAGAAGGAACTAAAACAACACGTATCGCCGCATAGAACATATGTATAAAACGAATCAATGCTTCCACAACACCATGTAAAAATGATATCCAAATGCATAAAACAACCACATATAAAGCAAACCCTCGAAACCAATAGAAGCAAACTGCAAAAATAAGCAGATAATCCGCTCGAAGCAATTGAACGGTGGGGAAGAGGCAGATAGGAAGCGAAAACGGAGATGCTGAAAGTTCCTGACGCTTCAAGACGCCATTCTCTCTCCGCAAGCGGGTTGCTAATCAAAAATAGTCAAAATACACACATACACACACGCGCCCAAAACCACACCATCAAGGAACAAAAACCAAGAGACCAGATACAGTAACAAAGAGAACGGAAATTTATCAAAACACCTTTCGCTTATCCACAAGCCCATCCAGATCACACCGATCTTCAACCCGAACGCCCTGCCCATCCAGCAGCAGCATCTGCGCCTGCGCCGCCACCTCAACCCAGCCGAGCTCGTGCAGGCCGTCCCGGACGGGCCGGCCCTCGAGGAACTCTGCTGCCCGCGGTGCGTCTGTGCGCCCTGCGCCGAACCCCAGAGCTGTCTGCCGCACTACAAATCGATCGTCGACGTGCCGCCGCATCTGGGCCGCCCGGGAGCCTGCTGCCCGCAGGTCCACTGCCAGCCGGCGGAGCCGGTCTCCTGCTACTCGAGCGCGACCCACCGCTGGTACCGGGAGAACGAAACGTGGAACGAGAACCCCTGCACCAGGTGCCGGTGCCGTGCCGGCGAGCGGAGCTGCGAGGTGTCCGCCTGCAAGCCGCTCGACTGCGAGCACAAGAAGGAGCTGCAGGACCGCTGCTGTCCGGTGTGCGACGAGGAGCGCTCGATCTTCTGCCGCGAGCACATCAACTGTGACCTGAGCTGTCGGCACGGGTACGAGCGGCGCGGGAACTGTGCGCTGTGTGTGTGCGCCCGGAAACCGGCTGCGAACGTGACAACTACGACGACGACGAGCACGACCGCTGCGACGACCACTGTCAGCGTGACGCTTGACAGGACGAGCGAGGAAAGTGTCGCGCAACGCTCGAGCTACATGGACCCGGTAGAGGTGGAAGCGGACACGAACGCACCGGACGAGACCACGAAGGAGGAGTCGACCGTCAACAACCGGCGAAGTGAGGAGGGCTTCTTCGGCACACTGTCCGGGCTGATGACGTTGGTGTTGGTGCTTTTCGTTATACTGGTGGCCGCGTTCGTGGCGCACCTTACCCTCACGATGGAGTGCGTGAAGAAGGCACTGAAGATGCTGTTCAGCTGTAACCAGATATCGCAGAGCAAGAGTGCGTACAACCGAGTTGCCAGCACGGTCCCGGTCACCGTCGCCACCAACACCAACAGCACCGCCACTGGCACCGACACTAACACTAGCAGTATGGCTTAAGTGAACGCAGCAGCGCCGTCTGGGCGGCTTTACGTTTAAGCTCCGCACTACAACCTGACAGGTGACAGGTACGGCCACACCCACATACACACGCACAGACACAGGTACACCCTCCCCGGTTTGATTACGATTGATCTGTGTTTATGTTATGACTTTTTCTGACAGCTTTTGTTCGAAAACGACGGTCAACACTGATCAAACACACCTTCAATGATTTGCCCATTATACTATATCGCTAATTAATTTATTCGATAATTTCGTTTCATCTACCTTTCCCCCTCTACACCCTCCTCTGATATATACACACATACACACACACACGCAAGAACACAAACACACGATCGGACAGTGTGGCGCACGATCGGAATCGATAAAAAAAGAACAACCATTTTTTGTGATAATATTAAGGAACGGCCTACAACACCCAGGACGAAGAAACGGACCCATCCGACGAAACGCTCACCCCAGTCGAGGGCGCGGACGATGAGCCGCGCGTAAAGCGTGCCATCGCCACGAACACCCTCCTCATCCACAAGCCCATCCAGATCACACCGATCTTCAACCCGAACGCCCTGCCCATCCAGCAGCAGCATCTGCGCCTGCGCCGCCACCTCAACCCAGCCGAGCTCGTGCAGGCCGTCCCGGACGGGCCGGCCCTCGAGGAACTCTGCTGCCCGCGGTGCGTCTGTGCGCCCTGCGCCGAACCCCAGAGCTGTCTGCCGCACTACAAATCGATCGTCGACGTGCCGCCGCATCTGGGCCGCCCGGGAGCCTGCTGCCCGCAGGTCCACTGCCAGCCGGCGGAGCCGGTCTCCTGCTACTCGAGCGCGACCCACCGCTGGTACCGGGAGAACGAAACGTGGAACGAGAACCCCTGCACCAGGTGCCGGTGCCGTGCCGGCGAGCGGAGCTGCGAGGTGTCCGCCTGCAAGCCGCTCGACTGCGAGCACAAGAAGGAGCTGCAGGACCGCTGCTGTCCGGTGTGCGACGAGGAGCGCTCGATCTTCTGCCGCGAGCACATCAACTGTGACCTGAGCTGTCGGCACGGGTACGAGCGGCGCGGGAACTGTGCGCTGTGTGTGTGCGCCCGGAAACCGGCTGCGAACGTGACAACTACGACGACGACGAGCACGACCGCTGCGACGACCACTGTCAGCGTGACGCTTGACAGGACGAGCGAGGAAAGTGTCGCGCAACGCTCGAGCTACATGGACCCGGTAGAGGTGGAAGCGGACACGAACGCACCGGACGAGACCACGAAGGAGGAGACCTTAATCGGAAAAATATTTTTTTTCGTGAAAATTGCATAAATTTAGGCTGTCAAGGCAAAACTGCGCGAAAAAGTGTGCAACGTTCGCCAAACCATTTATTTTTTAACGTTCTTCTATGATATTTGATTTTTTTTTTTCGCTTGTAGCGTCTTTGTAGTGTTTTTGAAAATTTCTCACCAAACACAACGTCGGAATTTGGTGCTTGAAATAGATAAAAATGAAGATTCAAAAGTCGCCTAGAGGCAAAGCGGTTGACTGGTAATTAAATTAAATCGTCCTTATCGGATAAATTGGACTGGAGGGTGTGATAATAATAATGTTTGAAAAGGATTTATGGTGAGCTAATTAGAAAATAAATTCTATTCATTCCACAACAGCGATCATGCTGCGAATAAAAATGCACAAAAAACCACCAACTCTACAATTTGTGCTCCTTTTTTCAATCCGACCACTTCACACATCAATTACGCTGATAACAAAGCGTGCGTGCGTGTGTGTGCTTTTTTGTTGTGCTCACCGTTCTCCACCGATGCGTTATGACACATTGTGTAACTTCATCACGGCAAACGCGCGCATAATATTTTCGCACGCCAAATAATTTGCTCATTTATGATTGCGTCCAGTGCTCCCGACTCCGCAAACACGCTGATGGCATTCAAACCGTTGAATGCGCACACGATTGAATGCGCTTTTCGCGGACGAGGACGCGCGGAGTGTGATGATTGAATTTTCATTGTGACCGAGAGCGTGTGTTTTGACTTTGCACTTTGACTGTTTGCGCCGTTGCGGTTGTGGTTTGTTTGCGCCTAAATCGCGAACGGGGTGCATCGAAAAATGATCGAGCCCGTGGTGAAAAACGAGTCACCCAAATATTGGCATCCCTTCTCCCCAGTCCACAGTGACATCCCCGTCCGCCCAGTCGCGGGAGAAACAATGCGCACAAATTATGCGCTTTCCAACGCAACGCTCTCAACGGTTGCGTTTGCGGGTGCAATCAATGGTGAAATGATTTCCCTACTCCGGCCAACAAAACTTCCTCATCATCACCGTCGGTGGCTGTGGGCAAGTCTGTGAAACATCGACGAACTTTTGTCGTCATACAAATCGGTTTGTATTTTGACGTTGACCCATCTTGGCATCACCAATCTTGGTAAAGAACATGCATGAGTATCTCTGCCATGCTGAACCTTGATTGTGAAAATCATTTGACGACGGATTTTGGATACAATTGTTGTAAAAATGTATGTATTTTGTTGTATATTCAATCACATATTTTTTTATTACTATTAACTACCTGAATGGTACGAGAGATTCGTCATCAAAAATTCGTATCGTGTGAACGCACCTATTGCGAGTCAAAGCAACAAATTCTGTTGTGTTATGCCATACACTTAACTCAGTTTGTTCCGGCTCTTGTTCTTAGTTGCATGTAAGGATGTTTCCAGTGATTCTCAGCCATGCTTTACTTGTTACACAATGATAAGAACAGAATGGCCACTATTTGATAAGTCGCGAAAATTCAGGCGCTCATGCTGTTTTGTCCCTGTGTATGGTCAGAAAGCATTTTTGAGCGTTTTCTGTTAAAAAAACACGTTTAGGATGGTTTTTCATGTTTAAACTTGATCCATGTCTTAAATGCGTATGAGATTTTTGGAACTATTAATGTTAAGAAGGTAAAATGGCCGATCAGCTGCCAGTATCTCCAAGCCTAGCATCAATATTTTTGGCGGCCCGATGCGTTCTGCCAATTGTGGTAGGCCGTCATATGATACATGTATGGTTATCGTTGCCAATACATATTTTTAAATGTGATGGCTTCCAAAAACATGTTCTCCCAAATCTCTGAGATATCTACCGCTAACATGAAAAGTAGACGCAAGATCATTGCTCTAATATCCCATCTCCATAGCACAATCCTTTGGGGTCTTAATAGTTTTTAATTCACTTCATCTGATATGAAGTAAATCATGGTTAGTTCTTCTATCATACCAAACGTAGAACTTCAGTAAGGGCCACTATGGGTAACAACATTCCTTCGTCATTAGCCAACACCACAACTGTTCATCTAATTGGTACAAGTTTTGTACTGGAAGTACAAATTGGTGGGGGTAGTAACGGTTTCCATGGTGATTGTTGCAGTCCTGCACCGGTTGCCATGGCTGACCATAGTGAGTCGGGATGAAAGACGTGAGATGGGAGTGAGTGAGAAATCCCCTTGCTAACATTTATCTGTCGATTTCGTGAAAATTGCAGATAAAATTATTAACAAATGAGCCGTTGGCAGCAAATCTCCCGTGACGAAAAACGTAAAATTGAAATGCGGTGGACATCAGAACTCGTGAACGGATCATCCGAAACAAAAAAAAAGCAAAAATATTCTGTTATTTGACATATTTCCCCAGGTAACGCTGTCGAGTTATTTTTTATTTTTTTTTTTGAATTTTAATGACCATCTGAAGTCAAAAATGTGATTTTTGCCTTAAAAATCTCACATATTTGGTGTTATAACAATTAAATAATCAAAAATAAAATAAAAACTCGACAGCGTTACCTCATGAAATATGTTGAGAAAGTGTGTGCAAAATTTCAGGAGGATCGGTCGAGTAGTTTTTGCGGGACAGTGTCCACTGACATTTGAAACATGAAGCGTGGGAAAATCGCTCTAAAGTTTATGACAGGAGAAAAGTTCCGCAGCAGAACCGCAGGTATAAGAAATATTTTCAAAAGTTTAAAAATTCATAGCTCCGTGAGGTTTGCTTGGATCGCTATAAAATTTGAACACAATATTCTTGAGATGTTGTACTTTAACAAAAAAAAATAATAATAAAAAAATCGAAAAAAAAATCAAGACCAAACCTCCCCCTTAATGCAATATTTATTAGCGTATGGAATTGGAATGAATAAAAAATACACAATAAAAAAATGTTATACAATACAAAGATGTAAGTAAAATTGAAGGCAAAATAAACTTAACACAGAGCTTATACAGCGTCTAAAATGCTTTTTCTAATACAGATTGCATACCTTTTGGCGCAAAATTGCTCAGTTAGCCCAGTATGTATGCAATCTATTTTTAGAGTGCTTTTCTTTACTTTACTTTTGCCCTTTAGCTTTACTATTTTCTTAAGCGCTAAATTTGTGCAAAATTTCAACCACTTACCTGCTGGAGTTCGTTCAATCAGCTTAGGTAAACTCATTTCCAAAAATTACTAATTGGCTTTTTGGCGTATCGATTTCAGTTGATTCCAAATTTAACAATCACTCACGTCACAGGCAGTCGGTAAGTGGTCGTTAATAAACACCCAATCAACGGCAAAAGTAAGAAAAACCCATTCCGACTGAGCATTATGCTCTGGGCAAAGTTTGCTGGCCCGCCCGGCCGCGAGGCGTGCTCGAGTCAAGATGCCGGTAAGTTTCGCGCAACCATTCCCGAAGCGCTGAAACCGCGGCTGTACCGAACCATAACAAACTCTTATTGTGTTGAGCCTGTTGATTTTGCAACTGTTGCGAAATGAACCGGCTCGTGGCCTGCTCCGGTTCGATTTCGAGTGGGCAAACTTTAAACGAGCGCTCGTGATTGATTTCACTTCTGGTGCCCATTCCAATTAGATGGTGGTGTAAGAAATGGAAAAGCTTCTCGAGAGTTTGGAGGTTTGATTCCGGGCCTCGAGGTGAAACAGGATGGTGATGATGTAATGATTTGTTTGAAGAAGCGATCTTTGAAATGTTCTTTCGTGTTTACCTTGTGCGTAGCAGCTTTTCCTTCGGCCGTTTTCTTTCGCCATCCGGAAATGATCCAACGCACCGTGTGTGGGTTTTTTTTTCGCAATTTAGTTTCATCCGAATTCGTATGTTTATATATATATTTCTTACCTTGCTATCTGTATATTTTATTTCTTTATACAACTTACATAAACACTCGCCCCGAATCTGCTCGCCATAACTATTCACAATAATAATAATGCGCTAAAACCTTCCGCACGCTGCGAATTCCCTTTCTTGCCCCTTTATTCGCGTGCGAGCACTTTGCTATTGGTGGCGACGTCGATACTGATCGTGGAAAAGTTTTCTATTGTTTGCTGTTGGTTGAACTCACACCTCTTACCACGCTTACCACTTTGACAGATTTGGTTTTTTGTTTGTTTGTTTCGTTTCGACACAACTGACTGGGACACAACAGCCAACTCATTCAGTCGTGTAGTTTATTCGCTCTAGCATTTCACTCGTTTACGCGTAAAACGCCTTAGTACGTGGACAAATTTTGTTTGTTCTGTATGTATGTGTTTCGTGTTTATTTTTTGCGCATCCTCGGCATATCGGCAGAAACATTTGCGCAATGCAATAACGAGCTTTCTCTTTTGTTACCAATAAGGAGGCATTGTGAAAGCAGCGCGCCGCTCAGAAAGGGGGTTTTGAAGGACTCAATTATTACAGGAAAAAGATAGGGGAATACAAACGCAACATTTTGCCGGAACCGTATGAGATAAAGGGTAATTGTGCTACAATACTGAATAGGCTAGCCAAGAGAATGAACTAATACAGGGTGAAACGTTGATAAAATAATATGTAGCAATTGTTTGCTGATAAAACTGCGATATCGCGTTGCTGTAGCGCTTATTGCATGCTTTTAGGCGCTAGTTTGCGAAATCCGCCCGAAACGTATGCAACGTGCCGGGTTAAACGCTTAAAAACGCTTAATCTGCCCGAAAGGTATGCAATGTGCAGCGAAAAACGCTTCAAAAAACGCTTTGTGTATTCCAGCTCAAGAAAGCTTGTATCGCGATGGGGCGTTTCCTTTCTCCTGAATAAGTGCGTGTGTGTGTATGTGTGTATATATCAGAGGAGGGTGTAGAGGGGGAAAGGTAGATGAAACGAAATTATCGAATAAATTAATTAGCGATATAGTATAATGGGCAAATCATTGAAGGTGTGTTTGATCAGTGTTGACCGTCGTTTTCGAACAAAAGCTGTCAGAAAAAGTCATAACATAAACACAGATCAATCGTAATCAAACCAGGGAGGGTGTACCTGTGTCTGTGTGTGTGTGTGTGTGTGTGGGTGTGGCCGTACCTGTCACCTGTCAGGTTGTGGTGCGGAGCTTAAACGTAAAGCCGCCCAGATGGCGCTGCTGCGTTCACTTAGGCCATACTGCTAGTGTTAGTGTCGGTGCCAGTGACGGTGCTGTTGGTGTTGGTGGCGACGGTGACCGGGACCGTGCTGGCAACTCGGTTGTACGCACTCTTGCTCTGCGATATCTGGTTACAGCTGAACAGCATCTTCAGTGCCTTCTTCACGCACTCCATCGTGAGGGTAAGGTGCGCCACGAACGCGGCCACCAGTATAACGAAAAGCACCAACACCAACGTCATCAGCCCGGACAGTGTGCCGAAGAAACCCTCCTCACTTCGCCGGTTGCTGACGGTCGACTCCTCCTCCTTCGTGGTCTCGTCCGGTGCGTTCGTGTCCGCTTCCACCTCTACCGGGTCCATGTAGCTCGAGCGTTGCGCGACACTTTCCTCGCTCGTCCTGTCAAGCGTCACGCTGACAGTGGTCGTCGCAGCGGTCGTGCTCGTCGTCGTCGTAGTTGTCACGTTCGCAGCCGGTTTCCGGGCGCACACACACAGCGCACAGTTCCCGCGCCGCTCGTACCCGTGCCGACAGCTCAGGTCACAGTTGATGTGCTCGCGGCAGAAGATCGAGCGCTCCTCGTCGCACACCGGACAGCAGCGGTCCTGCAGCTCCTTCTTGTGCTCGCAGTCGAGCGGCTTGCAGGCGGACACCTCGCAGCTCCGCTCGCCGGCACGGCACCGGCACCTGGTGCAGGGGTTCTCGTTCCACGTTTCGTTCTCCCGGTACCAGCGGTGGGTCGCGCTCGAGTAGCAGGAGACCGGCTCCGCCGGCTGGCAGTGGACCTGCGGGCAGCAGGCTCCCGGGCGGCCCAGATGCGGCGGCACGTCGACGATCGATTTGTAGTGCGGCAGACAGCTCTGGGGTTCGGCGCAGGGCGCACAGACGCACCGCGGGCAGCAGAGTTCCTCGAGGGCCGGCCCGTCCGGGACGGCCTGCACGAGCTCGGCTGGGTTGAGGTGGCGGCGCAGGCGCAGATGCTGCTGCTGGATGGGCAGGGCGTTCGGGTTGAAGATCGGTGTGATCTGGATGGGCTTGTGGATGAGGAGGGTGTTCGTGGCGATGGCACGCTTTACGCGCGGCTCATCGTCCGCGCCCTCGACTGGGGTGAGCGTTTCGTCGGATGGGTCCGTTTCTTCGTCCTGGGTGTTGTAGGCCGTTCCGGCGTCCGGGTACTGGAGGTAGCTGTCCGATGGGCAGTCGGTGGGACACCGCACGCTCTGGCATCGCTGTTGGAGATCTGCGGTTACAGAGGGAAATTTGTTGGAATGATTGTATTAGTTTCAGCCTGAAGTTTTAGGTTCTATTTGCTTGTTGGTTCTACGTAAATATTGAGGATAATAAACAAAAAAAAATACTTGCAAAAAGATTCGACTCTATAAACGAATCGAATCCCTTCCAAAGTAGACTCTCAAAAAGTGTCAGCTTTTAAAACAGAATCTAATCTGGAAGTCGACTCATACGAGTAGTTGACTTCCAAAAAGAGATCGACCATCGAGTAGTTTTTTTAGAAAAAGAGTTAATTCTGAAAAAGAATCGATTCTATATGAATCGACTTTCAAAAAGAGTTGACTCTCGAAAAGAGTCAGCTCTAAAAACAGAACCAAATCTGGAAGTCGCATTGACAAAGACTAAGAGATAATTTAAAAAAAGAATTGATTCTCAACAAAGAATCAATTCTTAATAAGTATTGCGACACTTGAAAAGAGACAACTCTAAAATAGAATCAATCTGGAAGACGACTCCTACGAATAGTTGACTTCCAAACCGCTGTCGACTTTCTATAAGAGTTATTTCTCAACAAAGAATCGACTCTCAAAAAGAGATGACTCACAAATAGTTTCGACTGTCTAAAATAATCGACTATGGAAAAGAGTCGACTCCTACGAAGAGGAACAAATCTTATCGTAAGCTAACGAGCCGTAAAACAGAGTGGATAGTGAGTCTAAAAAGAGTTGATTCCTAAATTAAAGTGAGCTACCTAAATACTGAAAACGTCTACTTTGAAAAGGGGTAAGAATGGATAAAGTGTTTGGATTTCAAGAATGAAAAAAGCAAACTTTAGAGTATTGTGGTCTAGATAATTGAAATCAATAACCTAAAGCAACGAATTCACTCGCCGCATTACGTGTCACACAGGGATGTGTCCCCTAAAGGTTTCACTGTCGGTGTCTGGGGAATGACGGTATCGTCGACACCGCGACCAAGTGCGAATTGGGACACATAATTTAAAGCACTACAGAACTGCACGTTTGCTGTTTCGGTGGGAAAATTGACAGCAGCCAGCAATTTATTAATTCGAGCCAGCGCGGTACGCGCAACTGAAATCGATAGCGGATGATTGAAGTTCGCCCGGCGAAACTTCCCGTGCACGCCGTCGGGCGTGTTCCACCCCATTCACCGCAGCGCTATTGGGAGTAGCCGAAGCGAATGAATTCATTTTCCGGCCCATTGAATCATCCATCTGTTGCCCCGGTTCCGTACCGGCGCTCCAGCAGGACGAACATAGAATGCACGAAAGCACACACGCGCGTATTCGGTTCGGCATTCGGTGATATCATTATTCACACGTTATTTTCGTTATTTTCGTTTGGACGCCGCCTCGCAAACCAGGTTGATCGTCGCAATGGAAAATCAAAATCAATCAGCGGCAGCTGCGGGAGCTGATAGTTTGAGGGGAAAATTTTACTCATTAGTGCGCCGCCAGATGGCGCCGTAAGCGAATTTCGAGGCCGCTGCAGCTGACTCGCAGTTGCCATGACAGTTCGCTTGCAATTGGACTAGAATTAATTCAATTTTTGCGCCTTACTGGTTCCGGAAGAGCACCCAGGACCGGGGATTGGACGAGAGATTCGAGCGAAATACAGATGCACCTGTATGCATCCATTCAATCTATTTCGGGAATGTCCTTCGGAAGCAGATTAACGGATGGGTACGTTCGGTCGCATAGCGTTTTAGTTCCTAGCTTCCACGTTCCGAGTTTGATCCCGTACTCCAACGAGAGATGGATAGAGTTTGGTGTTCCAAATTGTGTGCATTATGGAGGGAGCTTGTTTCAGTTTAACTGTACCGGGAATGCTAGTGGCAGATTTTAGAGGCATTTTATGAACCAGGCACAACTTTCTCAAGAGGTTTTTGATAACTAGAAACGGTTGCTCGTTGAATACTTGTTGGAATCAGAATGTTTTGTGTAATCCACATAGTAGATCCTTCTTTATACCGAATGACGCTTCACTTCTACGAGATTAAAGTTAAGCATATGCAATATTTTTTGTGTTTAAAGCCCTAGGTTCTTAAAGTTGAACGATTTCTCAGAATAAGTGAGGTGATGATAAACATTTCTTCGGTTTATGATCGTGTCACTAAAAGCAATTTTGCGCGATGCATCAACATCACATTCCAAGAAGTGAAAATGACTAATTACCACTCGTCTCATTTTCTGCAAAGGCTCATCTCAAACTTTTCCAATTTAGACTTTTAAGAAACGCACTCAATTTTCGCTCGAAAAGCATTGACCATATCCCACCAATGCATGGAACGTCTCCCGTGAGTGATCTGGGTGTTTCGTTGCGTTTTTCTGGATTGAGGTTAAGTAGCGATTGGATTTTTATGCGAAAACGTTATACGCTCGATAAATGCGTCCATTTTTGCACCCAGTTCTTGAAACAGACTTTTCTGTGTTTGTTTTGATGTGTTTGTAGAAAGAAAGATATCTTGAGAATGTTCTCAGAAGCCATATTGGATGAATTCAATTGTGAAGAGGAGTACATATGTTCTTCTCTAGACAAGTTTAGCTCCATTAGCATCCAATGTCTCTGGAATCTCCAAGCCGTATGCTCTGAAAATTAAAGTATTTTTTTGGTGTCGAGCCAGGTATTTATCAGTTAAATAATCTAAAACAATAAAATATGTTGCAGCCACCGTCTGTTTCAAGCGGCCTTATAATAATGCCACGAAAAAGCGTCTATTGAGCCGTGATCCGAAATAGAGCATCGTTTAGGTGACCATTCCAAAGCTTCCAATAGCTCCGATCAAACGCTTCGTGAACGATGCCAATTTTCGGTTGCTATTTTTTTGTGCTCCCCCTGAGGCTACCGTTCTGGAACTAGACTAAACGCTTACGCCAAGCAATGAATGCGCTGAAACACAGCGTTTCAACCGAAGTGGGATTTCCGATCTACCAGAGCGTTTTAGCAGCCCGAAAAGGTGTTTTATTTTATTGAGTGCTATCGCACGAAGCAAAACAACACAACTGTGTTGTGCTTTTCCTTTTTTATTTGGTTCAGTTCCAAAGAAGACTCAGCCTAAGGGCACCGGGTGTGGGAAATGCGGGCTTGACCGGTGCGAGTCGCCACACTATCAGCATCGGCAACCCAAAGTGTGGAGCCAAAGCATGGTTCCATTAAACCCGGAGCCGCTCCGGGAACGGGGAACGGGCACTATTAAATGGTGCTCGATAAGATAAAAAATCGATTAAGTTGCGAGTTTGTGGGTGAAGCGGCAGAACCAACTGCAACAACATCACCGGCCCCATCCATTAGCTCGGCCGTCGAGACGGGTTGAGGGGATGCACACGAGCCACGAGCCGTTGAATAGATAGAGCTGTGAGCGTTTTATGTTGCGTTTCGCGTTTCGAGGCTCTCCCGTAATAGGCTTATCTTATGCTCGATCGCATCAAAAAGTACGTGCGTGCGACACGCTAGTGGTTTTGCGAGCGGGTTTGTTTTTTTGTCAGCTCTTTTGCTCCAGTTTGACAGTTTCATTGTCTGCGTCCGTTTGGTGGATTCGTGTCGCGTTTTTTTTTGTAAATAGAACTAAGCTTTTTTGTGTTGTTTGAAAATTTCAGGCTGAATTCTTGGAATTGGATGGAAATATCGCACATCGAGCATACGAATTAACATGGAGTGATGTACGCCCTGAGTAAGAGTGAGAGAGTTGAGTCGATGAGTCGGTTGACTTCATGGAGAGGTTTCCATACTGAATTCGGACTCTATTTTATCACAAAGAGTTGCTGGTTGCCTTGTTGAGTTGAATTTTTAAGTGAGTTATTGAGTGTGTCAACGAATCAATTTGAAATAGAATAGGTGAGTGATGAGATGAATCAGAGTAGAGTAACTTAATTAACACTTACGGTCAAATGAACCGAATACTCCTTTGGTGCAAATCGTGGTGTGAATTGACACCTAGAAGGCTATTTTTGGCAATTGTTGACCGATTGGGCTGAAATTTTCACCAGTTGTGTGTAAACTATTCTAGTTTTATAACCCGTCGAGTTTGTAACCCTAACCCCTCCCGTTTGCTCCCCAGCCCCCCTCAAGTAAAAATTAAAAAAAAAACCTTGAAAACTATACGTAAAAATTCTCGGAGCCCGAATTCCATGAAATGGCATATAGGAACATTAGTCCAGAACCTACGAAAAAAAAATCCGATCCGAAAAAATCCGAAATTGTGGAAATGGCATCACTATGAATATCCACTCCCACAGTGTTTTCATAGAGAAAGTTACGTGCCAATTGAAGAAGCTATGGAAAATCGTGTAGACCGAATAAAAAGTGTTTTTCTATATAAATAATACAAAACTTTATCAATTATGACATGGAAAAGCATAATGCACAATAGAAACGTAATTTGAATACCGAATGTCACGAATTATAAGCAGAAAACATGAATTTTCGAATTTTCTTCTTCTTCTTCTTCTTCTTTTTTGAGGTATAAAGTGAAGCCATTCGTACAACTTTGATCGGAAAAGTCTGAAATTTTTATTGTAGGTCATGGACCACTGCCTCTATTTGCCATTTCATGGAATTCGGGATCCAAAAATTTTTAAGTATAGTTTTGAAGGTTTTTTTTTTATTTTGACGTCGGCGAATTTTTATTTAAGGAGGACTGGGGAGCAAACAGGAAGGGGTAGGGTCACAAACTCGATGGATTCTAAAACTAAAATAGTTTGCGCACAACTGGTGCAAATTTCAGCCCAATCTGTCAACAATTGCCAAAAATAGCCTTCTAAGTGTCAATTGACACCATGATTTGCACGAAAGGAGTAACAAGTTGTATCTCAGAAATTTACGGATTTTAAAGTTTTTGAAAATCCTTTAATAAAAACTTAGCAAAAATATAAGACTTTGGGTGAAAACAGTTTGTTGCAAAGTTGCAAAAATGTCAATTGACACCAGATTTATCCGTTAGTGTTGAAACAATGACTACTTTGAGCGAGTTCACTCAGTTTTGATCACGACGACTAACGACTCACTAAGTCACTCTGTTTTTTATGAACTCACTGTGTACTAGGCACGTAACTCAGACACTCATTCTGTTGACTCAAAGTTTAATCTTGTATTATGTGAGATTTTAGGTGAGGGTTGATTTCCTCGAGAGTTTTCTTCGTCAATTAATCGTAAATTTGTTCTAGAATATGGGTTTTACATGGAATAGCATGTTAAGAATATGTTTCCTGTTTTCCGTTTAACTTTCTTTGATTTTATTGGTAACTCAACAGGTGAGATGCTAAATTTTACCAACATCTAGGATCACAATTTTCTTTTTCTAAGCTCGTTCATGCTAGTTCTAATTAGTTGTTCTAGACTAAATTCAGAAAACAATGCAATTAAATCTTTCGATATGTAAAATTCCATAAAAAAGCCTTAGATTGTAAACTAAAGTGTATTTTAATACCTTCCGAACCGTGTTTGAAGAGCGAACGAAAGCAGCTTTGAATTATTAAAACCACGTAAAACTCCACGCGCTATACAAACCCTCAAGCGTGCGCTAAAATCACCCCCAAGCCGGACGCACTTTCCCACACCACAGCTCTGTGGCCAACAACGAGATGAATTTTAAATGAACCAATCGTGTTAGCATAATTTTCTAGAACAACCACCGGGCGCTCGTTTCCGGACCGGCCGGCTGTGGACGTGGGAATCGATTTTTCACGCACCCTGCCCGGTTATGCTTTATTGATCACTCTCCGCCGCTTCGTCGGTCGCGTCAATCGGATCGATATGGCTGGCTCTCCTTCCCTGCCAGGAATGTCCCTGTCAGAGGAAAAAAAGGATTGTGATCCGAGCGCGGTCGTCTGAGTGTGTGTGTGTTGTCGGTTTGAAAAGTTTACGCAACGATGATTGCAGCAGGCCAGTAGCTCCCGGTCGCTTCTGCACAGCCCACGGTTGATCCCTGTCAGCATAAATGTCCGGACGAACGTTCGGCGGGTGTCAGGACGAAGGCGAAAAAAAAGTATAAATAAATTTTATTCGCACCGATTGGTCACCGGCGCCGGTTGCAGCCGGGTGTGTGAACCTTTTTTTTCTCCTTCGTTTCGCTGAAACCGGAACCGTGTCCGGTCGGAAAAATGGTGCCTAAATTTCATTCGAATGGACGCGTGCTGACCCCGTCAGTCATCCATCATGTCTGGCAATAAATTTTCCAAACCCGGTGTGTGTGTGTGTGCGCCGCTGCTGCTGGAGCAGAACAAATTACAGAACACGACGGCGGACGGCGTCGAAACTGCAAAAACGGCCATCGGCAGACATTCCCGACCCCTCATAGCTCATGAAAATGTCATCCCTTATTTCGAGGACGAGTGTGACGCGTGTACGGGATGAACAAAACAAAAAAAAGTAGCAGAGGAAAAAATGTGGGCCATAAAAATATAAAAGCTCACTCGACGAGACCCGCTTGACCCGCTCTCGATGGGAGTGGGAGCTTTTTCGGTTTCGGTGCTTGACCCCTTCGGTGGGCGCTGTCGAGAGGGGACCGTGGCAGCTTTTGTTCTCTTTCTCTCTCTCACACTGCTCGCTATTGAACGAGCATTTCCGCATTGGGTGCAAAGAGGCTGGTGCAATTGAACAGATTAGGAGTGGATTCGGACCATGGAAAAGCGGCAGAGTGCTTATCCTTTCGGCGAGGTATTGTTTTTTTTTCTCCACCTCTCGTTGGTATTGTCTTTTTTGCGTATCAAAATTTTTTATAATACAACATAACGGCTCATTCTTTTGCCGATGATCTTTTTCATTCCATCGATATGAAATAGCTACCATAAGCCATTAAGCTTTTTGGACAGCATCGACCGGATCAATTTTTATTAAGCTGAGCGGTGCAATAAATCAGATCTGTAGAAAATCTTCACGCCTTCGCGTTATAGCTCAACCGTGTGGAATTATGTGATTTGCGTAGTTCCGTTTTAAACAATAGCATACATTCAGGCGTTAGGAACATACGCAGAAATGAAAAGCTTTTTAAAATGTCTCGCTAAAATTCATAAACTGCTGAATTCGGTTTAATAATTCATTCTAGGATATGGTTGTTATGGTTTCTGTATCTACGAAACTTCTACGTTTCGGAACCCCCCAAAAGATGGCGCTACAAGATCGAAGTGGTTGCGGTATTTTGTCTCATTAAATTTGAAACTTATTGTTCAAAATATCAGTTGGAGTACCTATATGACCAATTTCTGTTCCATTTTTGTTTCGAAAGTACAAAGCTCATAAATTTAGAAGTCGACGAATTAGCAAATATTTTTCCAAACATTCCAAAGTTATGTATTTCATTCGAAAATGGTTTAAAAATACAGTAGTTGTTCAGTTTATGGTTAAATGAGGTGTATAAGAAAACAATTCAGAGAAATCATTGAAAAACTTAAACAAAACGCTTAATTGCTTAAACTTTAACTTTTAGGTGTTTAATTGCTTCATTAGCCGCTAAGCTTACAATACAATTGTTTCTCTAATAGAATGAAATATCTACGTTTTCCAATAAAGTTCACATTTTATATGTCTGGATCATCCTGAAATATGGCCAAAATCGATATTTAAAGCATTACATTCTAGTCCTATATTTTACACGATAAATTCCGTATCAAAAGTTTAATGGAACGATTCCGAAACGCTCACTAACCATTACCGTATGCCGCTGATCCCTGAACAAATGAGCACCTGCAGCGACTAAAAACCAATCCTCAATTTATGTGTTCATAATGTTTGATTTTTATGTGCCTGCTCTTGTTCCGCTCGCCAAGAGGCGACGCTTCCAAAAACCCACAAAAGTGGACCCGACGAGCATAAATTAGATAACGCTGTGCTGACCTTCAAAAAGACACGAAGCAGGGGTCGGGACGGATGGGCCGGTGCGAGGCGAGGCGGTTTCCACCACAAACGGGCTACCGATAACGATAAATAGGTTAAGGTCTAGTTCATCGGGCTGTAGGGTATGGGTGGCTGGGAGTCGTAGCAGGCCGAAAGTTGTTCTTGTGGTCGTAAGTTTTTCGTCGCGTCAGCTTCGAGTGAAACGAGAATAAAGTTTGCCGAACAAACAAAAAAAAACAAACTTGGAATGTGTCAAGATGGCAAGAAATATTGTCCAGGACAGTGAACGGCGAACTTACGGAACCTGTTGTAGTGGTGATTTTGTTTTTTCATTACACAAACCGGGACAAAGCCCCAAACGCTCTACTTGGGTAGATCCTTAGGAGGGAAGTTTCGTCCCTAACGTATCAGTAAGGGTTTCGCTATTCCAGTTCCGGACACCTGTTCCAAGGTTCGTGAAGGTGAAGATGATCGAAAAAGTCACTACCTGCCTTCGCTGATTAGCCTGTATCAACTTGCCTCAAACTGAAACGACAGCCCTAAAGTTTTCGGCCCGTGCCTATAAACACATCAAAATCGCGTCAGAACAAAACCGTGCGGGAAGTTTGACGTTTTGCTCGGGCGAAAACTTTCCAACTGGGCACAAGAAAGTCAGCTTTTCCTCCGGGCACGAGTGCGATGGACAATGGAGTCGCTTAATGCAAAGCCTTGTCTTAGCTGTGGCTCTGCTACGGGGCGACCGGATGTCGTCATAAATTATTTATCGGAGTCACCGAAGGAGGTTCTATTGACGAAATTAAGAACAGTACAGTGCGGCACAATATGGGGAAAGAGGTGTCTCATTAGTCGCGTGAAATATTCATGCGCCACGACGTTGAGGAACTCATTTTCCGGTTTTTGCAAAATGCCTTTTGATCCTTGCTGCTGCCGGTGGTGTTGTGCTCGAGAGTGAGATTTATGCGTTCACGTGTCACGGTGTGTTTTTCGTTAATTTTGTCTCCAAGAGAAGTAGAACGCGTGGGAGACATTTTATGTTGCGCGTTTCCGTTTATCCAGTCACATCTCCTTTTTGGAACATGCAATGGCAATTTTTTTTCTGCATATCCGCGGTTTCGAATTATGTTCGCAACGATGCTCTTCTGACAGGTGGCTGAATTCCATTTCCAATTGGTTCTATTTGCCGACGGTCTGTTTGTTCATTCATCGGCGATCTTTTCATCGACGCGCGTGGGATGTGCTTTTGTCAAGCCCCACGTGCCTCGGTGATGCGCAAATCGAATGATTTGCATTCAAATTTTGCGCGCTGTTCTTGCGTGCTACTTGCGAGGGAGGTGTTGTTGTTTTTTTCTGCATTTATTTTCATTCTTCATTTGACAGTTCGTCATCATCAACATCATTCGAGAACCAAGCAACCCACGATGTTTTTCTCCATTTTAAATCCGGTCTGGGTGACTTTTTCTCCAACAACACGCCCCGGCTAGGAACGTTTCTCATCCATCTTGTGTGTCGTGTTTCTTCTTGCTTTCAAATCACCCACCAAATCGCGAAATTAGAGCATGTTTGTTGTTGTTGCCCAAAAATAGAAGGAATTTAGCGGAATGATTAATCGACAAATTGACGAAACTTGAAACGCGCCCGAGCAGGAAAGAAAAAGTGCAACAGATTGGCATCCAGGCCAAACAGACGATAGGCAGACTCCGGCGCGGTCACACTAAACATCCCCGATCGCTTGCCGTACCGTGAAAAGGCGCTAAAAATAGGCCCAATTAATCATCCGCCTTTTATGTCCGGCGGATCGTTGGCCGGTGTGAGGAGACTGGAAGCGGCTGAGGTTTAATGTTTTGTCAGCTTCATGCGTGAGTGATTTCGGGGTTGCGGTGCTTGTGTGTGTGTGAGTGCGCGCGCGCGCCGGAACGTTCATTCATGAGAAGAATTTGGAAGCTATCGGCCCAAATGAAATGAACAAAAAACCGAAAGAAAATGGATTATGGAAAACAGATCGAACGAGTGTATATCGGTGTGTATTTTTGAAAAGAAAAATAAATACATGCACGATCGTGGGGGGTATGGGACGCTGTTTCGCTGCGTTTTCCATTGATGGGCTTAGGTGTAGTGGTGGGCAAGCCGAAGGGATAACCGATCTGAACTGATGAATATTCCCCAATAGGTGCGTTCACACGATACGATTCCTGCTCGAATATCTACGATGCGAGAAGCTTTTTTGTCAATGTATTGGTGGGTCGAGCAGAGTTGGGTAATCGGTTTTGAGCAGAAAACCTGTTTTGGTGGATAGCACGAACTTTTGCTGCGTACTTTTAGACACCTGCCGTGTATGCTGTTTATACTTTGAGGTTCACATTTTTATTCGTTCCTTCGGGCTGTCTTTATTTAATACTTTTCTTGGACGATGAGAACAAATGCCTGAACTAAGTAAGAAGATTTATTGCATCAAGCAACAAGTTTATGCGTGTGTTGTGTTGTGTTGTGTAGTCATAAAAAATATATAAAATACCATAAGGCCACAATGGAGAAAATAACTTATAAGAGGAATGTAAGTATGATTTCAAATGCTAGCGCAACAAGTGAAATCATTCGTTCTCTGATCTACTTCTTCCTATTCTTCTCTGAGCTGCTTTGCTTTGTTATTATCTGCTGTCAAAACAACACATCGTAGTGTTCTTCGTACTGTGGTCTTCTTCAACAACAAGAATCGTACTGTTTGAACGCAGCAAAGGCTCGTAAACTTTTTTATTCAAAGTTTTTGTATTAGTGTGCGTGAGGTTCGTCATCAAAAGTTCGTATTATGTGTACCCACCTAATGAGTGTGTTTTATTTTTATTGGTAGTATTATCATCAATCTCAATACATTTGTTTTATTTTTAAATGTCAAATTCATACCTTGCAAAATCTATGCATATGTAGTTATATATACATATAGGTGCAGGTGACCACATAGAAAAAAACCCTGAAAATATACATGTCATATACATTTGACATTCGCCATCGTTTCTTGGTTCTGTCTCCAGATTTTAGGAGATAAAAACAGAAAGCCGTTCAGAGTAATTTATTCCTAGCGAGATAAATGCCTTTACTTGAATTTTGTATAGCCAATGAAGGTAAACAAAAAATAACGTGAACTGGCTGTACGCTAGGGATAGCTTAGGGGAACTTCGAGCTTTGAGATCAATTAATATTTCAAGGAACTGAGAACTAGTTCTTTGATGAAAAAGATCAAAAGCGGAAATCAAATACGTCATGGAGACAATAAAAACATGAATGCATTGATCAGGTCGTTCGTTCGCTCCGAAACGCGCCCATCACTATCTATTTTCGCTCTCTTGGAATGCGAAACCGTCGTTGCTGCTTATCGCGTGATTCAGCGTTGAGCGTACCATTTTCCACTAATCAAGCCGGACATGGATGTTTGCTTTACCGTGACCGTGTAGTGGAGGCCTTAATGCGTTCCAATTCCGATTTGCGGGAAAAAGGCGTGAATCATTCGATTTTCGTTCAGACGCTGGTATACATTCTTTTCACCGAGCCTGAAACACGTGCTTGCGATGCTTGCCATTCCTTTGCGATGAGACGGTTTGCGGTTTGTTTGTCAAGTGTCTTGAGTGTTGGGGGGAGAAGATTTGTCTTAGAGCGAGTACATCATCGTGTCTCGATGATTCATCGCGACTGTGATAGCCGATCAGGGATAGTGTTCCCAATAGGAGACGTTGTCTCTTCTTCAGACCGTATCTCCAGACACTGCCCGAACGATGCTGTCAATTCATTTCTTTGTAATTTGCACAATCCCCCAGCCAGTCACAGTCCCCCCGGGGACGAAAGATTATTATCCTGACCAGAGCAGGAGCTCGATGAGCCAGGTTGACAAGCGTCACAGGGAAACTCGATCCCCAAGAAAGCGTAATCGGAAGACGAACAAATGGTGTGTTTGGCAGGGCAACATCAATTTGCTGCAAATATAATCTCGTCCCGTTTGGAGCTCTCCTTCCGAGGAGAGTGGATGCCTCGACCCACTCGAGGGCACACAACGATTGACACTGACACATGGCCAATATTTGATTCCGATCTTTGGCTGCGGCTGATTAATTCGCTTGTGGCAGATACCGGCGTGCAAATGAATTGCTCCCCGGGGGTGGTGGCTTCGGGAATGAATTGTCTTTCATCCGAGCGCCCCCGGGGGGAGGGTCACCACACTCCCGACCGGGCGATGTTTGCTGAGGCCTGTCTGTCTACGACCCGGGATTGATGCGTTGGCCAGGAAGAAAAAGCCGCCTTGTGGGGGCTTCAAAAACACAATGAGTAGCTTTTAATCACTCGTTTAGCCTCGGAGGTCGTCCGGACAGCCGGACCATGCTGGGCATCTTCAGATCTTTGCTCCCGACCCTTATCAAAACGGTTCAAACGAACGGAAACCCGTGCGGAGATCCGTTACTGCGAAGCGGATAATGGTTACATTAAAGATCAATTAAATTTAAAATAAGGATTACCTTTACGTCGGACCGACTGGAATGTCGAACAGAGCCGGTTTAATTAGGGTTGAGTCAGTTTTAATCGCATTCCGCGTTATCGTGTGAAAGACTGATGAGGATTCTCTCGTTCGAAAGCGGTGCTAGCGCGCGAAAAATGGTTTAAAATGGCACTGAATCGGGTTTTCCGTTCTAGGTTTCCACGTTTTTTTTGTGGTGTGTGCCGTGCTCTTAGCGTCCGCCATTGTGTGGGAGAGAATGTGAGAATCAGCTAATCGTATTATGGGAGGATTAAAACGTCTGCAATCGAATTGCAGCATCATCGGGCCGTAATTACCGTTTGATCGGTTAAAGTTCCTAATTATAAAGGTGCACAAGGAGCGGCTACAAAGCCGGATCTTAAGCGAACACGGGAAGTCGCTGAAGCCTCGTTACACACGGCTTAAAGCATAATCCGGCTCCATTTACGTTCTGGCGATTGCTTTCTCACTTCCAATGCCCCGTCATCAATCACAAAACCTCAAGTCCGCAGGTGATGGAGCAGGAGCTCGGAGAAGTAATTAAAAGGCCGGCCTCCCCCGTGGTGAGCAATTTCAAACTCACGTCACGTTACGTCCGCACGCCGAATAGGGCACCGCTGGCGATCTCAAATTAAATTATTAACATTGTTCCCGGCGACCTTCCCGGCCGGACTTCAAACGCAGCACGGCGGCACGCAAGACACATATGATCGATTAATCGGATGACAGCGAGAGGAACACACGAGGGGGACACACTATCGTTTCGGTGCGCGTGACCATTACCACCATCACCACCACACACACACACACACACGGATCGTTTATTGTACCACCGCGTGCGTGTTATGACACAAATAGGCGTTGCGGTGCACCGATCGCACGGTCAGACGGTGATCCTAGCTGGCCGGGGCGGGATCCAGGGCGGTCATGGTGCAGCGCACCCGTGCCTCGGACTCGCAGACTTGACGCTCGAGGTCGAAGTAGAGACCCAGCGGGCAGCTGCCCTCGATCAGCAGGCCCTGCCAGCAGTTGAGATACTTCTGGCAGGAGGTCGGATGGGGCATGAAGATGCCGACGTTGTTGGGATCGGAACAGTCCAGCTCCTGGAACTGGGCGGTGATGAGCGAGGCCACGGCGAGCAGCACGAGCGCACCGGCGAAAGGTTGTATGCGCGTGGACTTCATCGTTGGACGTTTGGATTGAAACTGGTGCCGGCCAGCGATGCCACAACGGCAGCTGGAGGACACATAGGCCACTGAGAGGCTCATTTGAATGCGTACTGCGTGGTTATCGTATCTTCTCGGTGGCGCGGCTCGATAAGATAGCGTGCAGGGGATTTTGTTTCCCAGTCCGATTACTGGTCGATGGATTGATTCATCTGCCAGGCAGGAAGCTGACGTTATGTGGCGGGAGAGTTTCGCAATGAGCGTAATGAAGGAATCGAATTGTACAACAAGATGCAACATGTACGCTTTCCTATTTCAGTAAGGTAGTAGGTATAACTACAGTGACTGTAGCTTTGGATCAGATCAATCCATAAATCCCAATCCAGTATTTAGAATGACATAGGGATCTGGATCCATTAAGAGTTTGATCCATGCTTGGAATGATTCGGATCCCTTGGAGTTGGGATCTCTATCCTGGCTGACTTCCAATGGCAGGTTATCGAGGGTAATATATTAATCATATTCGAGCGGGTAATGAGATATTACAGGTTTTCAACCATTATACAAAAGTCAGTACATAACTGGAGAAACCCCAGACGACTTAAAGTATGTAACAACAGACAAACTTATTCCTGTTTGCTTTGCATATCCACACATCAACAATCCAGATAAGATTCAAATAATAGGAGCAAATGGACCATCACTAACGTAAATATCTTCGTTTCAAACCACAGAAGCGTTTTGCAAAACCTTTACAGTGGGCGTTTTGTTTTTGTGGTATCAATAGTTTGGAAAATCGAATAGATAATTTATGGAAAACTGAAAAGGCAGCCGTTACGAAAACTTTACAACTTTCTAGGCAACACTTAACATTTCCCAGCTACTTCGATGTCGGTTTTTGCTGAGTTGGGGCA
>KZ072058.1:45688-56716 GCA_002091845.1 Anopheles cracens
AAGTTGTCTCGGAGTAGCGTCAGCCTGCTTGCTTCATTTAAAAACATCTCTTCCGGCACTTTTCGACTCTGCTTTTGTTTCAGCTACCTGAGGCTATACAGTGGAGAGCGTATGGTTGGAATGGCAAACGCACTTGGGTATCTGGTGCGGTTCTGGTTTGATTGGTGTCATATTTACTGGAATGGAGCACTTCTTTTCGAAGAATCATTACACATCATCCTTTGAAAAGGTTTCCTCCTTTAGACGGGATTTATCCTTCATATAGGTATTCTGTTTTATACGGGAGTCTTTAGACTATTAGGGACAATAAGTCAATAAGAAGATAAATATCACAGACGCATCACTCGATTGATGTTCTGTTCTAGGATCGTGTAGCATTAGGACGAATTTAACGCCTAAAAGTATGCAATAAACACAAAATTCTATCATAATATTAGAAACACCTCCAGCAGTGATACAAGCGTTAATAGCTACTGCAGCTGTAAATTCTTACCCAATTTGCACATTTCACTTTACTGTTGACCCCTTACGTTGCTAAGACAGGCATTAACTACCGCTCGCCGGTACTTCATTACCAATCTGCTCATGAGGTCTGTGAGGTGTGGAGAAGAGTTCGAACATTCGAACTGCCGTAACTTCAATCTCCCGGGCGATAAAAACTGCCTGCTCGGGACATAAATACCGATACCAGCTGGCCAGCGCTAAGCTCCCGGGCACCCGGGCGGCGAGTGTTAGGACAGAATTTATTTCATCATTATGGTCAACCGAAGGTTTCCGCAGCGAATCGATGCCTTCTTCGAACCACCCATCGGACCATCGATCGTCACGCGGGCCGCAGCATTGCGACATCGTGCCGTTAAACCGGACAGCACACTCCCGTGAAGAGGCTGTGTCCTGTGTCGGAGCGTTTTCGTGCGGCGTATCGTAGCCGGTGAGAATATTAGTTCGGGCAAAGGAAGAGAGAAACAAACGGAGCCCTTGGAAAGCAAAACACATTTTCACACATCACCGTGGTGGGCACCGTGTGGGACACCTTAAGGACGCTATTTATGTCCCTGGGGCGTATGAGCACAGTCGGTAGTAAATTGGTGGATTTCGAGCGGGTAATCTTGCATTCTGCAAATAGCCAGGAAGAAGTCCTCCAAGAAAGAAGAAAGCGAAACAACAGCGTGTAGTGTGGACACGATGGTGCCCCTTTGGGAGTTGGGACCTAGTTCGGCTTTTTATTTTGTTTGGAACCGATAAGCTCACTTAAATGACTTCCTCCATGAAGTTGGTGCGATTTCGCTCTCGAAACTGATGAGACCACTTTCAAAAAAAGCCTCAAAATCGTTCGAACTTTCAAATCGTACCATGAATATTAGAGCGCCAGCCATTTACAGCCGTCGGTCTCTAACGCGTGTTGGCGCCACGTATAGTCGTGGCGTGGAATTTTTGGCACCATTTGGGAGCACCATCGCCCGTTCAGCCCAACGCATAAATTACGCCAGTCAGTCAGGGAAATGATATGCGGAGGAGACCGTACGCCAGTGGAGCCATCGTACGATGGAGCCTGTCGGTTAGCTCCGGTCGTCGTACTCCGGAGATGCGTGTGCCCTACAAGCTGAGCTTATGTTTTGCGCAGACCCTGGATCCAGAGGACAAGAGGGCGGAGACCTGAGGGTTAACGAAACCACATCTGGGCCGGTTGTTGTGCGTGTGTGCGAGTGTGTGGTTTGGAGTTCCTGAACGGCGGAGTAGGTTATGTGGTGGCCGCTGTGGAGTCCGCCGGTGCCGGTGCGTCAGCGTAATTAATTAAGATATTGTGTCAAATATTTCATTCGGGCCGATAAATTTTCGGAAGCCGCAAACACACACACACACACGCGCGGGCTAGAAAACGGTCACTTGACACCTGCGACGCGACGACCGAACCGAACGCGTACTTCACACACACACGCGCGCGCGCGGGCCCCCGGTGCGCTTTTAGACGATGTCCAACACAGGAGATAATTGGTCGGAGTGGCGTTCGGCGGCGGAGGAGATTTATCACACAATCAGCGCCGGGCGGGATCCCCCCGGTGGGTTCCGGGTCGGATTTCGGACGCGTGGGGTTGCCCATGTTGACAAATGGAATAAAAATAAATAAATTAAAAAGACACACACACGCGCGCGCGCGAGCGCGAGAAGAAATGAAGCGCTAAACGTCCGATCTGCTTCGGTTGTGGGGGGGGGGTTGTGGACGTTGAGATAACTTCCCGGCGCGTTCGAAAACCAAAACAAACACCGTACATGGAGTTGATAGATAATTAGTGTCATGTTTAGGGTTCATTCGCGCCCGATGTGGGTGTGTGCGCTTGTTGCTCGTGTTTTGTGTGCGTGTGCGCGCGCCTGCGCATGCTCTAGCGCGAAAGAAACTGACGGGAATGAATAAGTGGGCTTTTTTCGGCGTTTCGGTGTCTCGAGATTTATGGTAATTTTCGTATGCATTCATTTCAGACCTTCTCCGGAGGTATTGAGCTTTGTGCGATTGGGTGAGTTATGAGTGTGTTGTGTTTTGTGCTGGGCTACGCCGCGTTCGGAAAGATTTATAACGGTTTGGTGGTTTTTAATCTCTCTATTCAGCAACGCTTGAGGGAGATTAAAATGTATGCGTGCGTATGTTTATACAAACATTAGAAATGAATGGTGGACCCATCCCATGTATGGAGATGAAAAGCGATAGAGATCTTAGTTGTAGTACATATTTTGGGCATGTACCACGCAACACTTGACAGATGTCAAAGGGTTACTTATGCTTTTGATACTGAACGAACAGGTTTTGAAATAACATAAATCAAGTAGAAGACATTTCAGAAACAGGTAGGTGTATATTCCGCCTTTGCAGGAAAATATGTATACAATATCACTATTTTTATCCTTTTTTAATTTTATGACATAAAATGTCCATCGCTATACCATTGTGCAAATCGTGTATTTTGGACTGGACGTGCCAAATTCCTTCCTAGCCTTATGCAAGTTTCGTGTTTGTCAAAAATCATTGAAAATTATCAAAAACTTCGAGTAGTTACATAGAAACGATTGCTTCGTCTTGATTTTTAAGCAATTATCAAATTAATCGTTTATTAGCACTGGTGGTACACATTCGGAGATCGTTTCAGTATTCAACCCACGAATAAAAACGGATTTTAAAAGTGACAGGTTTTTGTTTTCGTTTACTAACCTGTCATATTTTGTTCAATTATCCTTTTTTGAGACGAATTGGACGATTTTATCTTGCTTTCTTTGCCCAGCCACCCAGCCTGTGTTGCTTAGTATTTCCTTCACTGCAGTATTATTAGCGCCATCTACAGGCAAATCGTTCTAGCTCGCTGCGTGTGCAACCCAAGCAACCGGCTCCTGCACCTTTTTGTCATTTCGCTTGCACCGCAGCTGCAGAGCTATTTATATCGCCCATTATTTATAAAGCATCCGCTTTCCGCTGTCGGAATATTGCTTTCCAATAAAATAAATAAATAGCTTTTAACAATATTGCAGCCGTCCCCTATCGAACCGTCGACCACCGGAGCACTCGGCGTAGGAGAACATGTGTTTATTTATGCATAAATTGACACCAAACCGGAAACCCGGGCACCAGGCACCGCAGGCGACAACAATAGAGCTTACCGCGTTCAGCTTCAACGCCGGGTTTTACGGTAGCTCCTCTGATACTCGGCTTTTTTTCGTACACCTCTCTCTCTCTCTCACACACACACAATTTATGGCTTCTTATTGGGTAGCCGAGCTTGCGAGCTCGCCTGTGATCATTTTTCGGGACAATCGAGGCGAGGTGATTTATGTTCCCGCAGCAGGCGCAGCTCGTTATTATCGTCGTGTGGCTTTGGAAAAGAGGCTCAGTTGCGCGGGTAAAGCTCATTAGAGGATATTGCTTGTAGTATTATTAAAACGCCCGAATGGGCCACGAATTGTTATTTCACGCGGACTTGGTGCACGTTTGGTTAGCTGTATTTTTCTTTTAATATTTACCCAACCGCTTTAACAGAGGCTTCTACATTCCGACACCTTCGGGCGCATCCTTACATGCGAGAAACAAACTAATAAATAAATATCACCGTAAACGCGGTACGTGAGTGGTGTCACGGTGCGCGCACCAGCCTCGCGTAAGCTTTTTTTCCTCACAAACTCGTCGGTAATGTCTCGGAATCCGGTCACGTACCTTCCGGCGTGGAAATGCAAAGGAAATGCCGCTGTCGCTGTCGCTTATCCGGCGGTTCGCTTCCGGGAAGAGTGCGATCCGCTGCAGTCCGCTTGCAGCGCTTTGGGCGTCTCGAAATATTCTTCAGCGCCAACATCGTCCTTGTTCGACAGGACGAAGGAAAAACGGCGGTGGAAAAGGGAAGAAAGGCAGCGTTCTAAAATTTGTCCCGCAGCTGGGGAAGGTGGGAATAAAAAGATGCAAAAACCAACCCCCGGGGCAAGGACACATCTGCTTTCCGGGTTTCGAGAGGAGCAAGTAAACCGGGGGGAAAAAAAAGTAAAACAAGGCGTTGAGCTTTTCCTCCCTCCGGCGAGGGATGTCTGCGAGTCGCGTAGCGTAAATATTTACTGAAGCTACCCAGAATTTACGACCTCAAACCGAGCCCCGGTGGTTTAGAAGGTTCATGTTTGCCGATCCCGGCGGTGTAATGAAGTCATCTGGGACGTTTCTCCTGCAGCCGTACCGTGCCGCGCCCGTGCCGGGATGGATTGCACCGATTGCATCGATACTGCAGTTAAGCGCGTCGGTATTGATCGCCCCGTAATGGCCCGATTTAAGTTGTAACGATTATTAAATTTAATTATGCAATCCACCCGCCCGCTTAACAATCGGTTCACGGTCCAAGCCGACCAACTTGTTTCGTGTTGTGAAGCGATTTTAACGACACACATTGTGCGTGTTCATTAAAATGGCGAAAGTGATTAACATAATATCGATGCGCATTATAATCGTGTCGAGGGTGGCGTTTTGTTTAACATGTCGATTGGAATTTTAACGAACGAATTCTACTGAATCGGGCTTTGGTTCCTTCTGGTGAAGCAGGTCAAATGCTGTCATTTCTGCTCTTATTTGATTGGCTTACACCCTTAGCACTGGCATGACGTGTATTAATCTTTGTGCTGACCAAAAGGGTAAAATGATGTGTCTTCTTTATTAAAGATGTCACTTTTTAAAATTTGTTTTCGGCTCAAATTTCGAATTTATCAACGTTTAACGGCACATATAAATTTTGCCTCGCTGAATCATTGGTTTTTAGAGGAAAAGAAGATTTATACTGTTATTATTGTATGCGTATATTGCTTTTTTATAATTTCAATATGTATTTTTAATAATTCAACCATGAGTTATAGAAGTTATAGTTAGATTTTAATACATTATTTGCATATTTTTCTGCTTGTTTGCTTTAATGTTCGAAATTTTAATATTTTAATAATTTTCGTACAGCTTCTTCTCGAGTATGATTTGCATAACTTCAAGCATTCGAGTTGATTCTCGTTTTTTTGTAAATGTTGTTTTTAAGTCGGATTAATTGGTTACCGGCCACGAAGGGTGACACAAAGTTTGACATTTGGCAAAACCCGGTTTTCAACTGTGAAAAACAGCGTTGGCCGTGGTCACGCACACATTTGCAGACATTTACAAAAAAGCGACAAAAGCTACACATAACCAAAGGAGCTTTCTACAGTGATTATCATTTTAGTATTTCAGAAATTCAACAAATTTCATTAAGAAACTGAAAAGTGATTCCGCATTTAATTAACACTATAAAGACCGAGCGGTCATTTTGACGGTTTTAAAAACGCAATTTTCGAATAATTCTCAAACCAAGAGGAGAAAAAAAGAAACTAAAAAAGGGTTTTTAATATAAATGTGAAAGCCTAACTTTTACACATTTTTTTAGATTTTTCCGATCCCCCGTTTCCAAGAAAAAAAGTAGCTATTACGTGGTGAAAAGATCGCACTATTCTTTTTTTATCAGTCTCTATTAGGACAACAATGAAAAATCTTTTTCATTTTTGTAAAGGTGAAAAAACCTGACTTGTCGCCATTTTTTTTAAAATGTGGGTAGAGATAGCTCAAGAAAAAAAAGTAAAAAATATGTGCTTGCAGTGTATGAATGTATTCATGTTACATCGTTGAGAGATCTGAAAAAAAGTCCAAATTTGGCAAAGTTATTAAATTTAAAAAAGTAGCGGTCAAAATGACCGCTCTCGGTTCAAATAGGTATAGCACAAAACCCGGTCTTTGTAGTGTTAAGAAAGTCTAAGGAACTGAAAAAGGTCTTAAACGCTCACAAAGCTCCGGCGTTGACAAATTTGTCCCCTTTTTGTCACCGTTCGTGGCCGGTAGCCTATGGAATATTTTTAAATATTGGATCGTTAATAGGGTAGATGTAATTTCTTTATTATGTTGTCATTTGTTTCGTGATGCTCATAAATTTTCACGAAACATACAATGTTCTTTTATTCTTTTTTTCGTTTTTTTTTCGTACAGTCGCGATATCCAAGGCACAGTTTGTCTACATAACAGTAAAAAACATACCAAACTAGCATCAAGCTTTCGTCAAAATAGCTGTCTTAAACAATTTCTAAGATGTACAATACGGCCACCAAGGCCGTCATACTTATAAATAATAAAAAAAAACCATTTATAAGATGTCCTACCATTATATAGAAAGCAACGAGCATTGAAAGCATCGAAAGCAACGAATGATGTTTCCATCATTTGAGTGATTGAGTTGCTGGCACTATTTACTATGGTTCTGTACTCTGAATTGCCTAGGTCTCAACTGTCTTTCCGGAGCTAGGAAGTTAACATTGCTAAGAATAAACGGGGCGTCAATGATTCCGGAAATAGTCTTAAGAAGAACATTACACTGGGACATCATTCTTCTGTGTTGGAATGATTCTACTCCAAATAATGAACATTCAGTCCGGACAAGGACGACTTTAAACAAAAAGGTTCATTAGAATCTTTATATACACAAATGACAATACCTAATACAGATTTTTGAAGATTGTCATATTGAAGTGTTTCTGGAGAGTTTGCCTGCTGTCAAGAAGACCACCGAGATTACGTGCTTCGCTACTACGCGGAACCGTTTTAGAGGGTATAAGATATCAACTTTGAACTAGTTATACCAACCATTAAGTTGCATAAATTACATGCGAAACATTTTCATCAAACAGATTCTTCTAGGCTGACATGCCATTTTGCTCCAGCCTTATAAATTCGCTTCGGCGCACCACTTTTTCATCGTTAGAAAGAGCAGCGACGTAATGCGTCTTTGCAGAAGTGTGCGCCGTGCCATTACCATTGTGTGATCTTTCTACCCACACAGCCCGTTTTTCATCCTCCGAAATGGGGTCGTTATTCTATTTGGCTTCGTTATGATTCAAATGCCGGAAGGCGCGGCATTTGCTTTCGCTCGCTGCTCGCTCATTTTTAATGGGCACGAGCTGGTTCCGGTGCCAGTTGTGTACATTGTACGTTCCAGTCACGACTCGGCGCGACTCGCGCGCGAAAGCATCCGCGAAAACCCCAATTCCATTTTTGGGTTAAATTTTTCAACATTGCTCGGGCGCGGGAAATAAAATTTCATCCCATTATGGTTACGCGAAAGCGCAAGAGAGAGAGAGAGAGAGAGAGAGACAGATAGACGATCAGCTCAGGTGTGTCGGTAGGAAGCGAGCGCGACCGCAAAGGGCGAACTTTCCCACGGCAACGGTCGGTTACACCCAGCCAGGATCAATCCGGAAGTGGCCTGACATTTACTGTGGCAAGTCCTGCGAATAGAGATGCGAACGCCAGGGCCCATGATACATCTGCCAAGCGCTTGGGAGGGGGGGCGCCATTCAAACGCACGATCCAGACGCTGTCGGAGCATAAATCTTTAACTTCTTCGTGTCGTTTTCGAACGAAAAAAAAAATGGGGTCGAAGCAGTACACGAAGAAATCTCGTGAGTAGAATAATGTAGCCACTTCCGGTGGCTGGTAGGACCGAGCACGCCACGTGCGCTCCCTCGCTACACGCGGCGCTTACGTAAACGAACCGAGCAGGGCGAAAGTTTGACGTACACGGCCGCGTTGAACGCGGAGGGTTAGGTGTCTTATCTCGCTCCGTCTGGGAGGTCTGGGCCGTACGATTGGCATCGCTCGCGTTGGCGCGTTTAGTCTGAATCAAACGATTTCCGGCTTCCGGCAACACAGGCGCACAGGATATCTCGGGGCTTTCACAGAGCTTCCCTCCAACTTACGCCTAGTCCTTGCACGTTGCCCCGTGTAGGTGGGTGAGCTGCGTTGCTTCCAGCTGGCACAACAAAAAAAAAACTTCCCTCCATTGATTATAATTACCTGAAACGACACGCAGCAAAGCCACGAAGCGAGGGAAAAACGAAAGAAGAGATCGTTAGAAAAAATCAGTTCACGGAAAAGTTGCTCCAGCCGGCTTCCGGAGCGGTGGGAAAGCGAATGAAAACGTTACGAACGTGGAAACGATCGTCCTTGGTCCTTGGAGAAGCGAGAAAGTTCTGGCCAAGTTCTCGCTCGGCATCGCTCAGGGTGGATTGTGGTTAAAGCTGTCTCAAGTTTTCCACCCCCCCCTCCTCGGGGGTGGTATTTTTGCACCAACCATTGCTCGGTGCGTGTGCGAACCGTGCCTTTGTTCGGTCGGCTATTATTAGATCGCGACTAATAACGCTGACAGGCTTGACGGTTCCGCTGCATCGAGTCAAAAGTCGTGTGTGGAGGGTGCAGTGCGAAAGCAAAAACTTCAACCCGGGCAAATATGGGGCACGCTTGATGCTTGAAAGATGAGTGAAAGAAGCGAAAGGGGCTGAGCGAGACAAATGAAGCGACTTGGCTCGACGCAAACCGGGGCTTTCCTTGTGGTTCAGTTTTGTCTGGAGCACCATAAAACCATTTTGTCTGGAACACCATCACCCCGGTGGAAAATTGTTATCGCTTTATTTTGCGTCGCGGAAGAGTTAAGACAGGGCTGGCTGCTGGGAGAGCATGCCGAAAAACGGGTAGAATAAAGGTTCAGATGCTTTAAGGGATAACGACGATTCGAGGAAACTTTTCGATGTTTCGTGTGCACGGAAATGAGCAAATTCCGTTCTCTAACTTCCTGGCTGTTTGGTGATGAATATGAGGGATTCTCGCAAAGTTTCCTTATCATGTTCTTTAATTACGAATTTAAGCTATTGGTGTCACAGTAGAGGCCACAGTTTGCTTAAGTTTTTACCTCATCTTACTCAAGTTTTTGGGGAGTGCAAATTAAACACTCAAATTTGATTCTGAATATCGTATGTTTTGACAAGATTATAATGATATCTGACTCAGTTACAGGTACAACGACGATAATAAAAAGTATAGCTGTTATGTTGTGAATGTTTCAAATGTTTTATAATTTACTAAACGATTTTTCGATTCTTTTTTAATAATAAAGAGTGATTTTTCGTGTTTCAAAGCTGGTTAGTCGGCCTACTTAAAAAAACGGCCTACTTGGTGGTCAAAATTGCAACAAAGAAATAAATATTTTCAATCAGAATTGGGTGCAAATTGAAGGTGGAAATATGTTTCATAAACTATCCTGCAAATATTTATACCATTTACGAAAACTGGTACACTTAACTTAGATTTTCCCCGATTTTTTTCCCCAATAAAACATTACTTAAAATTCGACATGGAGCAGCCTGGTGTTTTGTAGAATTCAGATGGAAAACGTTTATGCGTCACTGGGCTTGGTGATTTTTCTGGCAAACAAAAAAATACATTGGCCTATCACAATTGACACTGAAAAATGAAGGTAAGAAAAGGGTTCCGTTTGTGCGAGCAGGAACAAAAACCCCCTGATAAGTTCCTATTAAAATGAGACATGTTTTCGAAATTCCTTCAAGAAGCTGCCTTCAAGTTCGAGAATTTGGGAGAGTAATTTAACCAAAAAAAAAAGACGGTGACTTGCTCATTCCCTCTCGAAATCGATGCCAGCAGTGAGTGTGTTTTTTTTTCGTTTTGCAAAACACAGAAAAGGGTTACGAAAATGCCGCCGGGAGTTTTCTCCAAACGGGTACAACGGTTGCACGCGATAAGCGAAACGGGTTTATTTATTGGCCCGGTGGCGTTTCTTGCTGCCCTGTCGTCTTAGAACTTTCTTACGCACCTGTGGGTGCACCGGGTGGTCTGGGAAGTAGGGAAGTAGGGTGGAAATATTTCCCTGCCCCAAAGATCTCCGATAAAAGGGGTAAAGAACTGGGGCAAGTAAGAATGCGCCTCGCGAGCGCTATCTTTTGGCGTTTCGGTTTTTTGGGGAGGTTGATTCCGCCCAGCGATAAGGCCGGCTGAGTAAGGCATAAATGGAGGAGCTCTTTTCAACGTGCGACTTGCTATCGATGGAGAGTGTTTTTGCTCTTCCTCTCTATAGAGTATGAATGAATATATTTTCTTCATAAAATTAGGTATTCCTTGTTCCCTATAAAAAGTATTCAAATGCTAAACTATCGGTCTGCATTAATCGAAAAACGTCACATGAATTTTGCTTTCAGCGTACTCGAAGACGTTAAATAAAGCTGTCCATATTTTAACACCTCGGTAGATGGCAGAGGCTGCGAAGCCCATCTCAATCTTCATCGACTCAGGTGGACATGCCTCAGGCCGAAAGTGCTGACGTAATTGCTCTACCGCTTCTCGGGAAATGATGGGAAATTGCCGCGAGGGAGCAAAACGCACCCTGGAGCCTGACTTTGGCCACCCACCCCGGGCAGCAAACAGTGAAATCAGCATCAATCCAGAAGGCGCGCGGTTCCCAGAAGTTCGGTGTGTCCAGACCGAACGATCCTACCGAGAGCAAATAAACGAGCCCGGTGGTGGAAAAATGCTTTCCACGCGGTTTCTCGTGAACTCCGCTTTTCCAGCTTGCGGGATAAAATGTGTCACCCCACGGTGCGCGAGCGCGCTACGTGAGCTTTTTGCAGAAGCAGTCGTCTAGCGTCAGAAACCAGCGCGGGCGG
>KZ072058.1:62421-75221 GCA_002091845.1 Anopheles cracens
CTCGGTGAACATAGCTCGACTCACTAATACATTGACAAAAAAAATTCGCAGATCATACAAATTCGAGCAGAGTTCGACTCGTGTGAACCCACCTGTTAAATGTTTAAAAATCTGGCCGTAGAAGTATGAGCACCCTCAAAATATTTTTAGTTGTGCTACCCATCAATAGATGGCGCCACGCTCTGAATTTTTACTTAAGCTGCTGTAACAAAAGCAAACATCAACATTACAACTTTCAACGCATGTGTTAAGTAACAATTTTTTGAAATCGTTTACTGTTGCTTTCGAAGTTGTTGTGGTGAACTAGTCGATAAAATAGCACAAAGAGAAGAACAATTTACATTCACCCTGTGCATGCTAGAGTGTGTTAAGAGTGAGCTAACTCCTAACATTGAATTTGAATGACTCTTTAGGGTGCCTTTATAATCAAACTCACTCAAGAGTGAGTAACCAAATCCCAAAAAAGATAGTGGGAGCAAATCGGGTGAGATAGGGAGTCAGTCGTAATAATCAAACTCACTCATGAGTGAGTAACAGCTGCCTGTAGAGAGCAGAATCTCAAAAGAGTCACTCGTTCTCGAAAGAGTCCCGACTCGTTTTTTGACTCCCACTCATTTTACGACTCCCAATCATTTTACAACTCCCACTCATTTTGCGACTTCACTCTTTTGGGGTTCGGCTCTCTAGGGCTAGTTGTTATTCACTCCTGAGCGAGTTCGACTATAGCGACTCCCTAAAGAGTTGCTTAACGATCCGAATCCCAATGGTGAGTGAGTAAGAGTGAGTTAACTCTCTAAAAGGAGTTGTTATTCTCATTTCCAGTGCATGCTAGTGCCATTTTACAGTAAAACGCGGTAACACAGCCAGAATCAGGTTGGATTATTTTTTGTTAAATTTATTAAAGGGTCGATTGTAAAAAAAATAGTAAAAACTGTCAGTTAACTGTCAATCAGGTCGATTGCTTAAGAAAACTTCAGCTAGGATCAGTGCATATTGCAAATAAATAAATTGAATCTAATGAAAATGATAACTGAGCAATATGTGACAATGACTATAACATTATTAAAAAAAAATGGCGGTATAAAATTGCAAAACGTATGTAGCTGCAAACGTTTTAGCTCGATAGGACATCTAATTGTCATTATATTCCTGTTACTTGCTTTAATGAAAAATAAGGAGCATTATAAATTAAAATTACTCACATGATCAAAACAAAAATGCTGTGCCAGCTCTCATTCCACACTCCAAGCGATGCTATTTACATTGGATTCTAGCTTCGCACTGCCGGCAGTACGATTGATTTCCTCTCGGTTTCGGAAAGCCCTCCCAGGTGTAAAATACACATAAACCAACCGGCCAAGTGTTTGTCGCCGGACGAAACACGAAACGAAACGAAACGCTTTATAAAATCAACATGAAAGTGCGCACTTTCGCTGCAGCGGCAGCGGATGAAGCCGGCGACTGTACGGGCGATGAAATTCAAATCCTGCGTTCATTGATACCGGCGCGGAAGGAGAGAATGCCTGGAAACAGTGAAAATGCATTAAAAGCCCCGTCACGCCCTGCCCTGCCACTAACCCAGGCCGGCAATCGTAATTCGCTGTAATCAAAATCAATCTGTATAATTACGGCGGGGTTCCTCCGGGCCGACGTCGGCTGGCGGGACGAGTGAGTGTCAGGTGGCGTTTCTCGGTATCTTGTCCCGTCCCGGCACCACTAGCATGTAATTTAATTTCACTGAAGTGTGTTGCACTTTAATTAAAATAATCCACAGATTTTAATCACGAACGCCCGAGAAGGAGTGCGGTGGACAGGTGGTGTTGTTTTTTTATGTTTTAAGGAAGGTATTTTTTCATGTTTCCGAGAGAGTTTCACAGTTTTACAGGACTACAAATAGGGGAACTTTGTGCCATTCTGAAGAAGGCAGAAGATCTGTCTGTATAATAGGAAGAACAGATAAAATGAGATCAATTACTATGGATCCGCTTTTTCCAATTTCTGCTTCTTCCAAACTTTTCATTTCAACTTTCAACTTTCTATTTCAACTTCGAGTTTTTCTTTGGAACAAAAACACTCAGAAAGCTGTTTTGTGAACCTTTGAAATAATTCACCAATCCATGAAACGTCTCTCGGTTTCAACACAGCCCACTTGATTAGTGTTGTGTCTTATGAATCTTTCGACTTGATTCAGATTCATGAATCTTGCATTTAGGATTCATTCAGATTGATTCATGAATCTCTAGAGATTAATGAATCTCTAAAGATTCATGAATCTTATGAATCTCTAGAATTTTCATGAATCTCGTGAATCTCTAAAGATTCATGAATCTCATGAATCTTTAAATATGCATGAATCTATAGAGATTCATAGGGTTCATGAATCCCTAGAGATTCATGAATCTTTAGAGATTCACGAGATTCATGAATCTTCTAGAGATTCAAAAGGTTCAAGAATCTTTAGAGATTCATTAATCTCTAGAGATTCATGAAACTTTGTTTCTAAGATTCAGACTCATTAATTTAGTTCAAAGATTCATTCAGATTCATGAATCTGAATCTTTATTACCCAACACTACACTCGATTGATTCCGACCTTCTGGAGTAAGAACGATGGAGAGGATCGCCATGTCAGGTTAGCATTACTTCGTTTTTTTTCGAACGGTTTGCATCTCACTTAAGCCTATCACTATCCTGTGCTGAAAGTTCGGGACATGGGATATGCAAAACACTCCTTCGGAAGAAAAACCACTTATCGCTGCAGATTTCCGCGAATCACTCCACTCGTAATTGACACCGTCAGCGTGACGTGCGCTCATTGATACACATGACCCGGTATCGGTGGCGTGTCAACGAGCCTGAGGCGGTCCACGGTGGTTCACAGATTTGACGTTCGACGATTGACGGAAACCGTACCGTGAATCGATTTGACTGGAGAAACTGGAGCATCCATCAATCAGCGGCGAAAATGTCAACTCGGAAGGTCATCGGCGCGAAATACACCGCAGACATTCGGCGGTGGTGGTCCATTAGGGCGTTCTTTTTAATGTGTGTGTTTTTCGGTGCGTGGACGACCGGTTTGAGTGCCCCGGGTTCAGTGACCCGATTTTTCTCTCGCAACTCACCACTCGTTGACCGCATCGAATCGGGCTCGAGGGCAAGAGCGCAAGCAGGAGTCACGTCAGCTTGACAGTTAATTGAAGCTAATGAACTGCCATCGACACCGGTTGCGGTTGCATACGGTTCTCTCTCTCTCTCTCTCTTCGGGTTGTTTTCGAGTGTACCAATCTTAAGGATCGGACAGTGTAAAAACGTGTAACGCCTTGGTGAAAGCCTCCTTTCGGCTCCACTGGCTCCAGAACAATCGATTGCATCGTCGTCACGCACACCCGCGCGGCTGATGATGAGTGAAAGCAGGAAGTGTTTGCCCCCGGGCGACCACCAACGCGAGAAAAAAGGGCTCTCCGTCTGCCTAAACCCTGCAAGGCAAGGCGAACGACGAAACGATAACGATCGCGTCACGGATCCTGCCATCGGATCCACCCGAATTCCACCCGTGTCGTCACACGTTTGCCGTTTGTTTGTTTGTTTGTTTGTTTGTGGTGGCGAAGACTCTTTCGAAGTCGCTTCTCACAGTTCACATCCCGTCACGTACAGCAGATAGAGTGTAAGTACGTCGAGCGACGGCAGCAGCAGCCGGTGGACCTGTGGCCACCGGGTGAGCAAGTGCGTGTCACGGTGCGCGTGGTAATGAATCAATCAAAATCAATCAATATGCCACACAGGCATGATGTGGGCAGCGGCATGCAACGTTGCGCGACCGAGGCAGCGGACGTGCAGCTGTAATCGACGAAGTAAATTGAAGTAAATTTGTAACATTTTTCAGCTGTCACGGGTGTCTTCGTGCGCTCGCTGGAAGGGTCCGCAGTAATTAATACACATTTGTTACTTCGAGTAAGTCTTCAATTTTTTGGGTAATATTTTAAACATGTTTAAAAGGGTTGAAGTTAAACGTTTGGTTTGGACAATTGTTTATAAGATCTCTCTTCAAACTTTGTTCCTTTTTTGTGTGTTTTCAAATTATTCAACAGCGAAAGCGAAAGAGATTGAAAAAAGTGATATTTTACTAAGTTGTAGTGGATAAAAATATATGTTATGTTACATATGTCATATGTTACAAACACTTACGAAAACATTCCCATTCACAACATATCTTCATTTTTAAATTTGATAGAAAAGGTAGTATGAAAGACCTCATATTCCGTAGACATATTTTTGAAGGGTTTTTTTCAAGGTTCAATGAATCCTCCCATGCAGTATTTAGAGTCTGCATACATAATTTCGTGTATTTTGATGTTTAGAATTGTTTGGGTCATATTTTTGGGATTCAATTATTTGATGTATTAATGCAGAATAAATAGCCTTTCATGTAGCGTAGCTTTGCAATGTAGCGTAGCGTACAATGTAGCTTGGCTCAGACGCGTTGAATATCGTTTCAAATACCGTGTTAAATTCGGAAGCCAAACGGATCTTACTACTATGGAAAAGGTCTCTTGCAGTTTTTAGAGCTTGCTCTTAAAAACCGAGCCATTTCCCAGGAACACTCGGCGTCAGCTTGACAGTTAATTGAAGCTAATGAACTGCCATCGACACCGGTTGCGGTTGCATACGGTTCTCTCTCTCTCTCTCTCTTCGGGTTGTTTTCGAGTGTACCAATCTTAAGGATCGGACAGTGTAAAAACGTGTAACGCCTTGGTGAAAGCCTCCTTTCGGCTCCACTGGCTCCAGAACAATCGATTGCATCGTCGTCACGCACACCCGCGCGGCTGATGATGAGTGAAAGCAGGAAGTGTTTGCCCCCGGGCGACCACCAACGCGAGAAAAAAGGGCTCTCCGTCTGCCTAAACCCTGCAAGGCAAGGCGAACGACGAAACGATAACGATCGCGTCACGGATCCTGCCATCGGATCCACCCGAATTCCACCCGTGTCGTCACACGTTTGCCGTTTGTTTGTTTGTTTGTTTGTTTGTGGTGGCGAAGACTCTTTCGAAGTCGCTTCTCACAGTTCACATCCCGTCACGTACAGCAGATAGAGTGTAAGTACGTCGAGCGACGGCAGCAGCAGCCGGTGGACCTGTGGCCACCGGGTGAGCAAGTGCGTGTCACGGTGCGCGTGGTAATGAATCAATCAAAATCAATCAATATGCCACACAGGCATGATGTGGGCAGCGGCATGCAACGTTGCGCGACCGAGGCAGCGGACGTGCAGCTGTAATCGACGAAGTAAATTGAAGTAAATTTGTAACATTTTTCAGCTGTCACGGGTGTCTTCGTGCGCTCGCTGGAAGGGTCCGCAGTAATTAATACACATTTGTTACTTCGAGTAAGTCTTCAATTTTTTGGGTAATATTTTAAACATGTTTAAAAGGGTTGAAGTTAAACGTTTGGTTTGGACAATTGTTTATTAAGATCTCTTTTCAAACTTTGTGCCTTTTTTGCGTCTTTTCAAATGATTCAATGCCCAAACATTTCCATTCACAACAATTTTCTTCATTTTTAAATTTGATAGAAAAGGTAGTATGAAAGACCTCATATTCCGTAGACATATTTTTGAAGGGTTTTTTTCAAGGTTCAATGAATCCTCCCATGCAGTATTTAGAGTCTGCATACATAATTTCGTGTATTTTGATGTTTAGAATTGTTTGGGTCATATTTTTGGGATTCAATTATTTGATGTATTAATGCAGAATAAATAGCCTTTCATGTAGCGTAGCTTTGCAATGTAGCGTAGCGTACAATGTAGCTTGGCTCAGACGCGTTGAATATCGTTTCAAATACCGTGTTAAATTCGGAAGCCAAACGGATCTTACTACTATGGAAAAGGTCTCTTGCAGTTTTTAGAGCTTGCTCTTAAAAACCGAGCCATTTCCCAGGAACACTCGGCGGCAATCATGTCCATCTGATCCTCGTCACAAAACGTCGACTAGACGTGCAAATTTCAAACCACACAGCAGCCATTATTATCGAATTCAACGAAATTTTCGCCATACCTTAGTGCACATTTTTCCCCCTCAAATTCGTGAAGTTAATTGTTCCGCAGAAAGTGGCTCCGATTCGCTACAACACTAACACAACCACAGAATGTAATCTTCCACGCGCCGTCTGAAGGCAAATCCTACCTTTCGGAGGCCACTTCTGCGAAAAGCCCACTCCAGTCGCCGGTGAGCATTCCACTTCCACGCGAAGAAAGATTACGCTTTCGGCTGAAATTTGGAAAAGCTCGGCCCGCGCCGGGGTCGAACCGAACCTTCCGCCGGCATACCGCCGGCATTTGGTTCGAAGAAAGCATTCCGATCACCGATAAACCGGCTGGTCGGGTCTCCGGGAAAGTCGAGAGAGACGTCGAGAAATCGAAACGCCCCCGTTTAGAAATAAAAAAGACCAATCGAAGTTTGCCGGTCGAACCGGGGAGTGGGTTCAATAAAGAACTAGCCAAACTTTAAGATGAATTTAGTTGCAATATTTATCGAAACATGAAGCTTTTGTATCGCTAAAGAATGGAAAGTTTAACTACCAAAGTGTTTACAATGAAAATTTAGTGGAATAAATCATTCTTAAGATGCAATTTCACGCTGGAATGATGGTGAAATATGAACAAATTGAATGATTTCATCGAATTTTGTAGCAAAAAAGATAGATTTAATGTTTCCGATGTTTGCCCTTAAGGTCCATTTGAGGCACATTGAGTGATCGAGTGAAAATGGACGTGATATTCAGTATTGTACTGGTATCGTGCAAAAAAGCTCATCAAAATATGAAGTATTCATCGAAAAAAGAGGAAAAAGTCAACATCTAAAAAGAAAGTTAGTACTTGATTCTTGAAAACAATGGACCTTACTGGTATACGGATTCATCTTTTTTGGAATAATCCTCTATATTTCAATGGGGGACTGTAATAGAATATACACAAAAATAATTGAAAAAATGAATTTCACGCTCACTTTCCTTCCATCTCTATATGAGCCTTAAGACGAGTTGTTCCCCGATTTAAAAAAAATAGCCAAAAAGCTTCTCCACTGTTGCTACCCGTAGAATGGTGCGTGCCACGTTCTACGAATGTGGACGATCATCGACACTAGCGTCGCAAGGGTCGGATTTGGTCCCTGGCTTACCGTTAGCCTCAGGACGGTAGTTCGATGCACTCGGTATAAATCTCACCCACACACACACTCACGCCCGCTTCACTGGAAATTGGTCACAGAGGGCAGAGAGAATCACTTTCCCAGTACGAGATACTAGCTCGCTAGCCTCCCGAGTGCGGCTTTATCAGGTATGCAAAGCAGAGCGTGGGAGATGGGAATAAATTGTCCTTCCTTCCACTGCTGCTGGGCGGAAAATTTCGTATAAATTGATTTCGGAGCTGATTTCATAAATCCTCGGCTCCGGTTCCGGCCCTCGCAGTCGGGTCTTGGTGAGTGGCTGTCGTACTGCAAAGCGTGCGTTTAAAAAATGCATGAAAAGCGATGAATAAATCGGAGCCCAATTTCGCCGCAGATAAAGAGGATGCGCCGAGACGCATATCATCCATCGCAAACGGTTGCCCACCATGGAGACAGGCAACGAACAAAAAAGGCCAGAAACTCATTCCTATCATCCGACTTGAAACAAAACCTCTGGAAGTAACAACTCTATCATGATGAATCACTTAGCGGTAATCGCAATCGGGTGCACGGCAACATTGATTGGGTTATGGCCCTGGTACCGCGGTGAAGGTCGAGCGTCATTGCGTGGGCGGCCGCCGATGCTTGTGTGTTTCGAGAGTCGGTACCGTTTGCTCTCGTATCTGTTCGCCAAACCACGATCGCAACACAAAACCCCCTCATAAATCAACACCGCGGAGGCTTGAAGGCAGGGCGCAATTTGCGTTACGCGTGCTGGAATAATTTACCGTCCCGAAGAGTTGGCTGGCTTGATCGACTGATTGGAAGGAAGGAACTCATACTGGCTGGCTTGGCCAATAAAACTTCCGCGCCTCCGAAGGGTGAGTTATGCCGGAATTTATGCGCACGTGAGGCAAAACTTTGAAGCCTCCCCGTGGAAGCCACCTCCAGAAGCGAGCGGAGTTCGGTGTGCATTTCGGTCTTTCAAAACTACCGTCTGGAGGTCTTAGTCGAGAAAGGCTCCCTCCTGATAGACAGGCTTTTCCTTTTCGACCGAGTTGGCTCCACGCGAGCCTGGAAAGGTGAGCACGAGTAGATTGAACGTATCATATCGTAGTTTGGGAAGCCCGGCTTGCACCGACAGCAGAACCGCTCGCTCGGTGAGCCGCTTCCAATTTCTTGCAACAAATTTCAAACCCCACCGTTCGCACAAGGCCTCCCGCGTTCCGGGTTTTGTTTTGTATCGGATTAAGATTTATATTTCACAAATAAATAACTTTTCCGTTTCTTCGCTGTCTGCCCGCCAGCACTGGGTTCGGAATCCACACACCGACACGAAGAAGCACGATGAATGTGCACATAAGTTTCTGCAAACTCGGTGCGCGTTGCCCCATGGCTTCCCGCGCGACCGCCGGTTTTGCATACACCTTCACGAGCGCACACCTGTTGTAAAACCTGCCCGTGGATGCGCTCGTCTTTGGAGAAGGTGCAACTTTTATGCCACAATTAAAGGCAAGCTTTTCCATTGCACGCTTCGTTCCGCCGTTTTTGTGTTTCTTGCCAAGCTGTCCTCTAACTCTAATTGAAGTGTCCAGAGGTGTTGCGGTTAGTGATGGGCTGAAAGTGTCAAACCGCTGCTAGGAGCAAGTTTTTTGCGCAATTGAGTGATTTAAATTTTTAACAGATTTCAGATCCAGTAGGCTGTGCTCTGGGATCAGCCAAGATGATGTTTGTAAAAGTATCCTAGTGCGCATATGATTCGTTATAATCATTTGGACATTTATTGATATATTCTCGTTGTAAAACAATCACAATTAAAAAGGAATTGTATATCCTACTAACGCCCGGGAGTTGAGTGCGGATTTCTTAATTAATATAGGTTGAAACGATCCGACTGTGCATTTGAACTCAGCTTCGACCCAAGTATGCCATGAAACACAGTGAACTTCATAGAATCCTCCCTAAATTCGCAAAAAAGCAATCGTAATTCGACCAGCAACACATAGATTCACCTTCCCGTGAACCGACCAGCGTCGCCATTGATCTGCTTCCAGGTAATGAAGATTTCACACTATTAGACGTTAAGCACGAACGTTCATTACCGATCGTTGGGCGAACTTTTCCCATCGCGCGCAAACCGGCAACCGGCAACGGCGAGTTCTGCAAAAATGCGGCAAAACCTTAACCTCCAGTCCCATTAGACACCGGTCGTCCCGAAAGCAAACGCTACCGCGCTGCTTACGACGGCAGTTCTCCGCTGCTGTTGCTGCCATTTTTCGTTCCGAAGCGCTCACCGGGTGGGTTAAATTTCCACTCACCGCTCGCCGGTGTTGTGTGCGTGTGCGTTCCGTAAGTGGTTTTTATTGTTGCAAGCTGTACCGACACACCTGGCTCACGATATCGAAGTGCTCACGCGTGTCTGTGTGGGTAAGTGCGCCCGTTTCCTTAAGTTTTATTTTAATTCGAACAACGCAGAACCAATTACGTTTCAGACTTGACGTATGAGAAAGAAAGTTTGATTCGAAGTTCAGTTCAATATCTTGAAGAATAACTAATCATCCTTCATACCTGAACAGTTATCGCAGTTCTCTACTATGGCTATTGTCAGTTTCAGTTTAAGCCTGTCTTCCAATAAAACCGAAATGACAGGACTAAAATGTGGACGAAAGCTCTAGAATTTAAAACTATATTCCCGAGATATGTCAAAAGTGTCTCTAGTTTTATATACAGAGATCATACAAACATACATTCCGACGACGAGGTGCCTCTTATCCTTCTATATTCTTTATGAGGTGCTCAGAAATTCACATTTGTTAAATTCTTTTTGAGAACCGATTCTTTACGGAGAATTAACTGCTCGCTACGATCATTATATGACTCTTTATGTTCACTTTTTAAGTTTTTCAATGAATTCCTTCGCGTGTAAATGACGTTCCACTCTCCCTTCAACTTTTCTGGGGACTCGATATGGTTTTTGAGACTAGTTTTAAGAATCTTACCTAAAGGAAAAGGAGATTCTTTATTATTCTTCAAGAAGGACTCCATGCAAAAGATAGAGTCGTTGACTTTGATTTATTTTTTGAAAACATTTCCTTACCAACACGTCTTGCCAAGATGATGTTTGTACCCCCCCACACTCGGAAGCAGCGCCACTGTCTTCGCCGAGTAGTGGGAGAGTTGACGCACGCACGGGGACGGTGTCATTGGCACTGGCGGGAGTTCGTTGGAGATACTTCATCGATCTTAATGCAAATTCGTTCGTTCGTTCACCGCGTGGCTGTGGCTTTCCGATACGTTTGGCCCTAATTGCAGCTGGCGGAAAGCTGACGTTGCCGCACCGCAGCCACGAGGACTGGTTGCATGTCAGCTGGATTGGATTGCGTTTTGCATTGGAGCGGAGTCAAATGTCCGTGACGACCTGTTTGTTTGGCGATGATTTGCCAGGTGGAACAGCACCGAGCAAGTCGTGAGCCGATGGATGTTGCCACTTGATGGCATTTTCTTGCTCCAAGATGACAGAATTCAAAAATATTTGACTACAATCGAATGAAATGCACATCCCTTGGCTCAAAGCAAAGATGCGCAGTCGAAACGCACAATCTCTCCACAAATTCATCGCTCCCGAAGCGATTATTCCATTCCGGGAAAGTGAGCCTGCGCGTGACAATTAGCTAAATGGCTCCGGCAGCCCGTGGCACGCGCACCCATCGCTGATAAACGTTTCCCCGAACACGGCGGCGGTTCCGCACCGCACCACAATCCGATTTGATTGGACCATTTAAGTAATTATTTTGCATGGACAATGACGGCGTTTTTTCGAGTTCCGGGAACATCCGGTCCGGTGGCGTTTCGTTACCTATCCGGCGGGAAAATTACCTTCCCTTCTGGATCCGGCCCTGCCACCTTGCCCTGACAGCCAGCTCGGCAAACACAGTGTGGGCAAATACAATCGATCCGAGCGCGTTTCCTTTGATCCGAGGTCACGCGAAGAGCAGCCGGAGCAGAACTTTGCCCAACCCGGGAACGCACCGTGGCACGTCAAGCGGCAAGCACAGCGTTGGCTGTTGGTGAAATTTTCACATGAATAATTTATCTTCAAACGGCGTGCGTCCCACCGGCGGGGGTGGAAAAGGTGAGTTTGGGCCAAAAGAAGCGACCGTACGAGACGGTTTGTCTTGGTCCCGGGTCGTGTTGTGGAAGCGTCTTCGTAGTATGCGGTTTTTTGTTATTAAAAATTGTGTGATTATAATATTTTGCAGACGCGAGCGTGGCGGCAGCCCGTGGCACGCGCACCCATCGCTGATAAACGTTTCCCCGAACACGGCGGCGGTGTCCGCACCGCACCACAATCCGATTTGATTGGACCATTTAAGTAATTATTTTGCATGGACAATGACGGCGTTTTTTCGAGTTCCGGGAACATCCGGTCCGGTGGCGTTTCGTTACCTATCCGGCGGGAAAATTATCTTCCCTTCTGGATCCGGTCCTGCCCACCTTGCCCAGGCAGCCAGCTCGGCAAACACAGTGTGGGCAAATAAAATCGATCCGAGCGCGTTTCCTTTGATCCGAGGTCACGCGAAGAGCAGCCGGAGCAGAACTTTGCCCAACCCGGGAACGCACCGTGGCACGTCAAGCGGCAAGCACAGCGTTGGCTGTTGGTGAAATTTTCACATGAATAATTTATCTTCAAACGGCGTGCGTCCCACCGGCGGGGGTGGAAAAGGTGAGTTTGGGCCAAAAGAAGCGACCGTACGAGACGGTTTGTCTTGGTGCCGGGTCGTGTTGTGGGAGCGTCTTCGTAGTATGCGTTTTTTTGTTATTAAAAATTGTGTGATTATAATATTTTGCAGACGCGAGCGTGGGTGTTTTTTATCAAACATGATACATTTTCTGACGAACCAGCGCTCCGTTCGGTTTCCGGTGTTGTATAATTAAGTAGATCGTAAGGAGAAACGTTGGTGAGAGCTTTTCAACACATGGTTTGGATTTTTTTCGCTGAAAGTGCTGTGATTTACATGTTATGTTCAGAGCTTGAAAAATTCGAACAAAAACATTTCAATAGGGATACAAAAAAAACTGGTACAACTCACTTAAATTGTACATTTCATGTTCATGACTAGATGGTGAACCTTGATTCTGGAGAAAAACTGAAAAAGAAACAACTTCTTTTATGCACTTTCGCTATCCACCAACAGATGGCACCACTCGACTGATGCTGTCATTGGTTAGTGATACTTTCAGTGATTTAATAGGTGCGTTCACACGATACGCGCTAATCTTTTTGTCAATGTATTGGTGAGTCGAGCATAGTTGGGCAATCTTTTTCGAGCAGAAAAGATCATCGACAGCACGAATCTTTGCTGCGATTTTTTTGACAAGTGTCGTGTATGTCGGTTATACTTTGAGGTTCACATCTTCATTTTTTCCATCGCGCTGTCTTTTCTTAATACCAAACAAATGGACGATGAGGACGAGTGTCTGAGCTTAGCACGAAGGTTTATTGCATAATAAATTTGTTCCGTGCGTTGTGCTTAATCACAAATGCAAGGAGATGATTAAAATATTCCCTGGTTAATCTTATAAACTTTTCCATAGTGTCATCAACACCTTTGTTCCTCATATCTTCCAACAATTTTTCCGTCG
>KZ072058.1:80159-91062 GCA_002091845.1 Anopheles cracens
CATTTGCCGTCACCGGCCGGCCGGCCGTAGTTCATAAATAATCATCTCGAGCGCAGAGGATTGATTCAGTTCCCTGCGGAGTCGTTGAGTGGGTTTGTGTTTTTCCCTCTCGTCAACGTACTGTTTGTGCGGTGGTTTTGCCGCGCGACACGTTGTTGAATGTGGTATATGTTTTGTGCTGTATGTTTTCCTTTTTTAAAACACGAGCCAACATGCCCATTGACATTGAAAATACATGTCCGGAGGGTTGTCTACGCGGCCGCTCTAGAATTAGTTTATTTTGTTATATTCGTACGCTCAGGAGGGAAAAAATGTGCTTGTTTTGAAGTTTGCGAAATATTCGATGCAACATTATCCACATTTTAGCCCATTTTTTCGTTTACACCACACAATAATATTTGATCCTAAAAGTATTTCCTAAAGCCGCAAGACACGTGCTGAAACCATCACACATCATTTCCTCACGAAAAGCACAACCTGCGGCACAACCCAGGCCCCAGATGTGTGCGCGAGGTTGAAGTGGAATGTTGCGTCGTTCGGTTTTTCTGCCTGCTGCCGTTGAAAGCTGCCAAAAACGCGTCGATCAGCTCGGCCGCTGGCATTGATCCGCTAGGCACGAATGTTGGGCATGGCTTCTTTTTTTTTTTGCTCGCTTTCTTCCGAAAAGGTTAGGTGAAGCTGGACGGTTGCCAAAACTCGATGGCAGAAAAAAATGGTTTGAAAAAAGGAAAACAAAACACGCCTACACGCCAATGGCAACACAAAAAGGCAATATTCTTTTGTCGAAATGGCGGCGAATGTTGCTGCACGTGAAAACACAATCGCTGCCCACATCATTTGCATCCAACTCGTGCTGTTCGCTTTTCCGACACCACATGACCATACGGTCGTAGAGAATGGTTCTCAGTCGTAGAGGGAAACTATTTTTAAACCGGAGCGAAACTATTTTATTGAGAAATGGCCAGAAATGGATGTACGATGGTTTAATTTGTTTGTTTCAATAGGTTTGCTGACTTGCTGACTATATATTAAAAAAGGCGATAAATCATTCGACAGATGCAACGTGAATGAAAGGAGGAAAATATAATGTTTAAAAATAAATTATTATCAAGAAAACCAGGAGCATTTTATGAAAAGAAAAAAGCATAGGAAATAGCTTAAAATATCCAGCAATTCCTTCTGGATCGTCTTGCAAGTTCCAGCAAAGACAAACTATCCGGTTATAGTGAAATCTGATAACAGATCTGATTAGCCAAGAAACGGTGGAATAAATTAAAAAAGAACAAAAGATTTTTAGTAAATTATTTCTTTAAGATAAACCATTCGCATTACATGTTTGAAAAATAAAAATGAAACTAGAAAAAATGGTTATTTATTGACCATTAAACAAAGATTAAGAAAGCAATATATGAAATATTACAGAACTGATGAATGGAAATTCCAAGATTGAATGAAATTACATTTGAAACTAGTTGAATTGTTCATGATATCGAGATATCAAATTGTTTTTATATTATTAAACGATTCAGCAATGGATGAGCATACAGTGAGGTGAAAATAGTTGCCATATTTTTCGAGAAAAAAATGTAAAGGTAAAGAGATTTCTCTTGTGCGAGAGAGTATAAAGGTGATCATAATTGTGGGAGATGATTTTTATCACAACCACTCAAGCCGCATAGGGTTTTAACGTATTTTGATAGTAATTTATGATTGTTTTCACTTACTTTTAGACCTATTCTTCCATACACGTCTGCTCTTTGTGATATTTCTGGCGTCTGTTTTCGTGTCGGGGTTTGGCTGGGGTGAAGACGAAAGATTTATTGACAAGACGTGGCGTGGTTTCTTCTTTACGCTGCCGCTTCACGGTTTCTGAATGAATCTTTCACGCCAGCACGACGAGCAGCAGCGCATTGTGAGCGAAGAATGACAGCTCGTGCACGGTAATGACAGGTGGCACGCATCACGCCATCTTTGACGGTGGGCGCGCGACCGCTGCGTGTATGTGGTCCGTGCGACGCGATGGAAGCATCATAAATTATGATGCCTCCCCAGGAGGCCACCCCCTGAACCGAAGCGATCCCGCACGGTGGGAAACGCGTGCGGGTGGCGTTTTTGTTTCCCCTCACTTTCGGGCGTGAGTTACGGGCGGTGTTAGGCGGCACGATGTGCACGAAAGTGCATGGTTAAAGGTCAATGGCGAGTTGGGTTATTTTTGGAGCGCTAAAGACACAGGTTGAAACGGTTGGGTCTTTCCGGGAGATTGAGTGCGGTAGAGAATGGTTCTCAGTCGTAGAGGAAAACTATTTTTAAACCGGAGCGAAACTATTTTATTGAGAAATGGCCAGAAATGGATGTACGATGGTTTAATTTGTTTGTTTCAATAGGTTTGCTGACTTGCTGACTATATATTAAAAAAGGCGATAAATCATTCGACAGATGCAACGTGAATGAAAGGAGGAAAATATAATGTTTAAAAATAAATTATTATCAAGAAAACCAGGAGCATTTTATGAAAAGAAAAAAGCATAGGAAATAGCTTAAAATATCCAGCAATTCCTTCTGGATCGTCTTGCAAGTTCCAGCAAAGACAAACTATCCGGTTATAGTGAAATCTGATAACAGATCTGATTAGCCAAGAAACGGTGGAATAAATTAAAAAAGAACAAAAGATTTTTAGTAAATTATTTCTTTAAGATAAACCATTCGCATTACATGTTTGAAAAATAAAAATGAAACTAGAAAAAATGGTTAACTATTTGCAAACACGCGACCCAACACAGCACCCAGAGGCTGCAGACACAAATGCAGACCGCAATAATCGTAACAATAATCATAAATTATCAATAAAATAACAATAAAAATCCATAGACTATGAAATCGAGTAATTTATCACACGCGACTAGTTTCGGGAGGTGGGAGGGCGCACTGTGTGAGCAATGGGTTTTGGATAAGGCGTTCGTTTGAGTGAACGGCGCAACGGCGAATAAAGAACTCTCGAACCCTCGCGCAGAAGGAGGAATAAATCGCCACCAAATCAAAGGGTGGAGCCCGCCCCGTGATTAACGTATTTTGATAGTAATTTATGATTGTTTTCACTTACTTTTAGACCTATTCTTCCATACACGTCTGCTCTTTGTGATCGTTAGATTCTGATGAAATAAATGCCTAGCGACGGGACTTAATGGAGCCCTAATTCAGCACTTTTACATTCATCGGAGACACGAACCCGGTTCGTTTCTCACAAAGGTTTTTTTCTCGGATAAGAATGAGATAGAGAGAGAGGAAGCACATCATCTCTATGTGCGCCAATATAGAGCAGCAGCGTACGTCCCATTTCGATTTTAGTTTACCTTTGTACCCTTCAATACACGTGTCGTGCTGCCGTATGCTAGAATTTTGTTTCTAATAAATATGCTTTTCCCATGCATCTGTCTCTTCCATCTCTTTCTGGCCTTTCTGGGAAAAAAAAACAAAAAAAAAACTCCTTCCTCTGCTTCGGGCACCATGCGTCTCCATGTCGCCTCGACCTGGTCGTAATGGATAACAAGTTGTTGCACCATTCCACCAACAACAGCAGCAGCATGTGGACGGGTTCGATATTCATTTGTTTTTCATTTGCCGTCACCGGCCGGCCGGCCGTAGTTCATAAATAATCATCTCGAGCGCAGAGGATTGATTCAGTTCCCTGCGGAGTCGTTGAGTGGGTTTGTGTTTTTCCCTCTCGTCAACGTACTGTTTGTGCGGTGGTTTTGCCGCGCGACACGTTGTTGAATGTGGTATATGTTTTGTGTGTTATGTTTTCCTTTTTTAAAACACGAGCCAACATGCCCATTGACATTGAAAATACATGTCCGTAGGTTTGTCTACGCGGCCGCTCTAGAATTTGTTTATTTTGTTGTATTCGTACGGCCCGGGGGGAAAAAATGTGCTTGTTTTGAAGTTTGCGAAATATTCGATGCAACATTATCCACATTTTAGCCCATTTTTTCGTTTACACCACACAATAATATTTGATCCTAAAAGTATTTCCTAAAGCCGCAAGACACGTGCTGAAACCATCACACATCATTTCCTCACGAAAAGCACAACCTGCGGCACAACCCAGGCCCCAGATGTGTGCGCGAGGTTGAAGTGGAATGTTGCGTCGTTCGGTTTTTCTGCCTGCTGCCGTTGAAAGCTGCCAAAAACGCGTCGATCAGCTCGGCCGCTGGCATTGATCCGCTAGGCACGAATGTTGGGCATGGCTTCTTTTTTTTTTGCTCGCTTTCTTCCGAAAAGGTTAGGTGAAGCTGGACGGTTGCCAAAACTCGATGGCAGAAAAAAATGGTTTGAAAAAAGGAAAACAAAACACGCCTACACGCCAATGGCAACACAAAAAGGCAATATTCTTGTCGAAATGGCGGCGAATGTTGCTGCACGTGAAAACACAATCGCTGCCCACATCATTTGCATCCAACTCGTGCTGTTCGCTTTTCCGACACCACATGACCATACGGTCCAAGGTCACCTGGGTGGGGAGGGGGTGGTGAGGTAGCTTTCTGCCCCGGCACTGCGTCACACGGACAATAAATCAACCGACATCGGTGAAACGTGCCCGCATCACGCCACGCCGCGAAGAGAATTTGTTTTCCATCGTACGACCTTGAGTTATGAAGGATGTTTTCTTCCATCCCATTCCTTTCCTTCGGCGATGCTTTTTTTCCCCCAGTGACACAGTTCCGTTCCACGAGCTTTTGTTTATGAGCGGAACCGTCCCGGAGATGAAATTTAGCACGGCCACCGGGTGGGTGAAGAATATTAATCACTCCCACCACGAGTGACGAAAGCGATACGATTGTGAAAGAATAATAATTGACGCGGCGTGTTTTGCGGAATCGAGCCGCACCGTCAACACGGAACTCGATCCACCCGGACGCCGCGGCACGGTTTCGTCAACTAATGCTGGTTGTACATATACTCCCATCCAAACCCCCTGATCGGATCGATATTTCGGGCTCTGCAAAATCCAAGACAGAGAGCATCCGACAACCGGGCCGGGCCGAATGATTTATCGAGCGAAGCGAGCGCTCGCCGCCACCACCACCACCGGGGGATTTAATCTGTTTACAGCGGCATATCGTTTCATGCTGTTTTATTTATACAGCTCACTGACAGCATTAGGCGCAACACACCACCAGCTGGTGCTGCTGCAGAACAAGAAGAAGGAGCGATGGAACGCAGCAGCAGGAAACGCTGGGGAGCAAAAATCATCAAAAGATCAAGAGGCGCCGGGTGTGTGTGTGTGTGTGTGTTTCGGCGAGTCGGGCGCCCTCATTTGCATACGACCAATTACCGCAAGCGGAGCCCGCGCGCTCGCGATGCTGGAAGAAGGAGTTTTATGATGGGTTTCCCGCGCTTCCCGCGCGCAGCCGGGGCAAGAACAACGTGTCGAAGAATCAAACAGAATCGTTTTCGATGGAGTGTGATGATAAATTTTGATTGCATCTATGATCAATGGGCATCCATCAGCCGAATGGGGGCCGAATAGAAGAGATCGCAAAATCTCCGGCTAAGTCGGAGCGTATTTGCTTCCTGCAAGTTCGGTTTAGCAACAACACGCAACCGAGATGGGATTGGTGAGGGAGAGTTTGAATGGATGAATGGAATTAAGGCATAATTTATGAGCGTACAGCTTGGAACGGGTTGGGCAGAGTAGTAAAGTAGATTCGAAACAATACGTTCTCAAGTGTAATAGTCGGAAATAGTGAATAAGAGTATTTCGTCATTGCTTACAGGCTTGGTTCGGAATTAATTTTTACTAGGCACTTCGCATTCACTTTAAATAAGATAAGATTTTTGATAAGAATTCCATTCCAATTGGTGTAACACTTTAACTTAAAATTTCAATTCGAAGAACAAGCATAATGATACTTCCCAAATTTACATTTAAAAAATCTCAAAACCTCTTTCTGAGCTGCTCATGTTTGCAACTCTTCTATGCTGAGTTAGTTTAAACCACTATTTCATACTTTAAATATGAAATTCGTTCGAAAATTTGTCCTCAAATTTGTGCATAGAATAGGTAGAAAATTCCTGGAAATTTCATTCCAACATATTAATCCGTAGCGTTACCTTCAATGAGACAGGTTCGTTGTTGAGTTTCTCCACTGAAAGGAATAATAATTGCACTTTCTTCACGCTTTTTGATTGTGTACAAACGATCACAGATTTTAACAAAGAATAAACTTTACGATATGTTTTTATGTAAACTGATAGATGATAGATTGGATTCCAGTTTGCTGCTTTGTTTAGTCCTTTTACTTTACAAAATTCACTGATATTCATCCTTAGTTCATGAGTTCATTTTAAAATATATTCGTACCCAAACTTGAAACTAATACATTATTATCTATTTCTCAATTTTTACTGCTCAATATTATTCTTGGAACGATATTTATTAACTCTTTATAGTTAGCAAAAAAATTCATTGTATTTATCTGTTTTCTGGAATTCCTTTTATAGTATTGAGAATATCGTAGGTCGTTTAGCTTTAATTCATTATTTTCTATGTATTATTTTAGTGTTTCTTTCGATTGCTTTTCCATTGCTTCTTCATATTAGTGCATTTTGAAAATTGGTGCTCAAAATTCTCAATTTCACTGCAACTTTCGCATTTTTCGTCCACTTCTAGGTGCATTGTTTATAGCAATTGCTTGTTTGGATTTTTGTCATGTACTATGTAAACGTATAAAGCTTTAAGTCTAACGGAAAGATTTTTCTTGTTGATTGAAAAGTTGTTAATTGAAAAAAACGAGAACAAGCGTTGAAATCTTCGAAAAAAAAAACAATTTTTACCAAATGTTTGCACATAATAGATATAAAAATGTTTAAAAAATACGTAAAAAATAGAAAAATGTTGAATAAAATTATTCAAAATTTGCTTTTTTTAGTAAAAAATGTTTCGATAATTGAATAGATGGAGGGTTTTTTTAAAGTAATTGTAATGCTCTTGTTTTAGACTGATGCTAGTTTTGGTTGATACGATTGTGAAAGAATAATAATTGATGCGGCGTGTTTTGCGGAATCGATCCGCACCGTCAACACGGAACTCGATCCACCCGGACGCCGCGGCACGGTTTCGTCAACTAATGCTGGTTGTACATATACTCCCATCCAAACCCCCTGATCGGATCGATATTTCGGGCTCTGCAAAATCCAAGACAGAGAGCATCCGACAACCGGGCCGGGCCGAATGATTTATCGAGCGAAGCGAGCGCTCGCCGCCACCACCACCACCGGGGGATTTAATCTGTTTACAGCGGCATATCGTTTCATGCTGTTTTATTTATACAGCTCACTGACAGCATTAGGCGCAACACACCACCAGCTGGTGCTGCTGCAGAACAAGAAGAAGGAGCGATGGAACGCAGCAGCAGGAAACGCTGGGGAGCAAAAATCATCAAAAGATCAAGAGGCGCCGGGTGTGTGTGTGTGTGTGTGTTTCGGCGAGTCGGGCGCCCTCATTTGCATACGACCAATTACCGCAAGCGGAGCCCGCGCGCTCGCGATGCTGGAAGAAGGAGTTTTATGATGGGTTTCCCGCGCTTCCCGCGCGCAGCCGGGGCAAGAACAACGTGTCGAAGAATCAAACAGAATCGTTTTCGATGGAGTGTGATGATAAATTTTGATTGCATCTATGATCAATGGGCATCCATCAGCCGAATGGGGGCCGAATAGAAGAGATCGCAAAATCTCCGGCTAAGTCGGAGCGTATTTGCTTCCTGCAAGTTCGGTTTAGCAACAACACGCAACCGAGATGGGATTGGTGAGGGAGAGTTTGAATGGATGAATGGAATTAAGGCATAATTTATGAGCGTACAGCTTGGAACGGGTTGGGCAGAGTAGTAAAGTAGATTCGAAACAATACGTTCTCAAGTGTAATAGTCGGAAATAGTGAATAAGAGTATTTCGTCATTGCTTACAGGCTTGGTTCGGAATTAATTTTTACTAGGCACTTCGCATTCACTTTAAATAAGATAAGATTTTTGATAAGAATTCCATTCCAATTGGTGTAACACTTTAACTTAAAATTTCAATTCGAAGAACAAGCATAATGATACTTCCCAAATTTACATTTAAAAAATCTCAAAACCTCTTTCTGAGCTGCTCATGTTTGCAACTCTTCTATGCTGAGTTAGTTTAAACCACTATTTCATACTTTAAATATGAAATTCGTTCGAAAATTTGTCCTCAAATTTGTGCATAGAATAGGTAGAAAATTCCTGGAAATTTCATTCCAACATATTAATCCGTAGCGTTACCTTCAATGAGACAGGTTCGTTGTTGAGTTTCTCCACTGAAAGGAATAATAATTGCACTTTCTTCACGCTTTTTGATTGTGTACAAACGATCACAGATTTTAACAAAGAATAAACTTTACGATATGTTTTTATGTAAACTGATAGATGATAGATTGGATTCCAGTTTGCTGCTTTGTTTAGTCCTTTTACTTTACAAAATTCACTGATATTCATCCTTAGTTCATGAGTTCATTTTAAAATATATTCGTACCCAAACTTGAAACTAATACATTATTATCTATTTCTCAATTTTTACTGCTCAATATTATTCTTGAAACGATATTTATTAACTCCTTATAGCTAGCAAAATATTGCATTGTATTTATCTGTTTTCTGGTATTCCTTTTATAGTTTTGAGAATATCGTAGGTCGTTTAGCTTTAATTCATTATTTTCTATGTATTATTTTAGTGTTTCTTTCGATTGCTTTTCCATTGCTTCTTCATATTAGTGCATTTTGAAAATTGGTGCTCAAAATTCTCAATTTCACTGCAACTTTCGCATTTTTCGTCCACTTCTAGGTGCATTGTTTATAGCAATTGCTTGTTTGGATTTTTGTCATGTACTATGTAAACGTATAAAGCTTTAAGTCTAACGGAAAGATTTTTCTTGTTGATTGAAAAGTTGTTAATCGAAAAAACGAGTACAAGCGTTGAAATCTTCGAAAAAAAAAACAATTTTTACCAAATGTTTGCACATAATAGATATAAAAATGTTTAAAAAATACGTAAAAAATAGAAAAATGTTGAATAAAATTATTCAAAATTTGCTTTTTTTAGTAAAAAATGTTTCGATAATTGAATAGATGGAGGGTTTTTTTAAAGTAATTGTAATGTTCTTGTTTTAGACCGATGCTTCTTTTGGTTATAAAAAATACAGTTTAAGGAATGAGCTTATCGGGGTTTCAGCACGGAAATGCGGAAATTGCGTGTTCAATCGCCATCGAGTGCTCCGGACGAAAAGAAAGAAATAAATAGTTAATTTAAAACGGAGAAAACACATTTGAACCACAACGTTTTCTTCCTTTCATCCCGCTCCCAACCCATTCCGTTAGCTTGGCGAGAGAGGGCAAACAGTCATCACACGCAAACGTATTTCCCTCCAGGCTGATTGAATGTAAACCGTGTGTCCTGTTCCACTCCCACGCCCGGGCCCGGCCGTTGTACCGAACGCAACTCCTCTTGAAACAACAAAAACCCAATCCAGCAACAAACTTCATAGTTGCGCCTGCCGGACTGTTTACGCTGACGTCAAACGAACCACCGCGCACTGGGGGGGACGAAGGAATTCCATTCAACCTTTTTTATTTGGTGCGGTGCGGTTTTCCATTCGATCAACTTTTGCGTTTCCCGGCGATTTCCCGCTGCGTTTGCGTGTGTGTGTGCGTGTACATTCCTGCAGGGCCATTCTGGCTGTACGCGAGAGAATGACTGTTGAAATTTTAATGCTGTTTTCCGCCGTTGTGCGTTTTGTTTAAAAATAAATCCTTTTTTCCGCGGCCGGCTCAAGCTTCCCCGGGCGCATTTCCACCAAGCGGCACAGTGGTTGGTCTGTTATGTGCGTATCAGTGTGCGAGAGTTTCCAACAGATGCCGCATGTTGCTGTGGCGTGGGATGAATCTCACGGCTACTTAGAAAGCGGGTTTGGGGAAGGAATTTTAGACCGAGCAGAAACGGAACGCACGGCAGCAAACCTTGCCACCTTGTTTGTTGCCGATGAGGTCATAAGAACATGGTTCCCCAAGACGGCTCTGACGTCACGGATGGTGGCGGCTTTTCGGTGCTAGGCGGCATCGCACAGCTGATTCTTCCCGGGGGGTGGCGGATGGGAACTCTTCTCGAGCGAGAGAAGATGGTTAGGGGGCAGGAAAAATCAAAACAACCGACTCACGCATCGGAAGGATGCGCACAATGTCGCTTGGCGGTGATGTGTGCCGCCGTAAACACAAGCGCGAAGCCGTCCGCGCGTTCGCGCGGGCAAGTGTGTCACGCTTGGCTTCGCGTGGGGTGTAAACAAGCATGAATCTTGCTCAGCTTGGCGTGCGCTGTCCGACGGACCGACCGATCAGCTGGGATGGATGCAATTGCATGAGTCATTTGCTGCACATGCTTTGAATGCGACTGATTACTTTGAAGGGGTACATTTGTGGGATTAAGTGGGATTGCTGCGTAATTTAATAAGCTAAAGTGTTGAAGCAAATGAACTTGTAACAATTACGAGCAAAATTTGATAAGAAACGCTTCCTAAAAGCTTTTGATAAGTATTTTTTATTAAAGTAATTCAAATTGCTTGTTCGGAGCAGTAAAACGATTGCTTACATAAATACTTTAGTAAGGTTCGTATTAGTGCAAATAGCATCATTTCCTACAAAATAGTGTGCACTATGCTTGAATGAACATTAATATACATATTTTATAGTCGTTTGCGAAACGCGTTGCATGCTTTTTGATGGATTTTGATTCACTCAGCCGTAATGTATGCAAAGCGCGAAGCAAAACGCTTACTCACTTGGGTTTAAGTTGTTTCTAGTGAAGTTTTTGACAAAATTTGTAACAAGATTTGGCA
>KZ072058.1:142652-159150 GCA_002091845.1 Anopheles cracens
ATGCGAAAAACGAGTATATTGCAAGGACTGGAGTCTAAAGTTTAAGTTTTTCAACACCAGTTGCTCACAAACGAAACGAACGGGCCTGTCTCATACTCTCCAACCCAATCGCTGACAGGTTTCCCTTCCACGCGAACCTACGCTGGAAAGAACAAAAGAAGAAAAATAAAGTCCGCCTAATAAGATACCTTTTCGGCGGACAACCAATTAGGCGAACCGTGCACCAAAGTCTCCCGAATGCAATCAATCATTGTGGTTTTGCATCTCGCCACTCGCGCAAATTCATAACTCGCACGTAATTGATTCGCGTCCAACTCGAACGGTTTCTGGGTGGCATATTAGCCAACCGATTCCGCGAAGAGGTAATTAATCTTAAGTCTCGCGGAACGGAAACATTATCAGCACAGATCGCGCTACCGACCAGTGGCTGTGGAGACGCTGATTAATTAATACCACGTTGGCCCGTGTCAGGTGCCGATGTTCCGGGTGGTTGCACTCCTATATTGAAGCTGACAGCGGCACGGGGTTGTGTCACGTTCAATACTTTTCCAATGCACCCGTTTAGCTGTTTGGTGGGGTGTGAAATATTTATTTTTGACCCATTTTCGATGCGGCTCGTCTGCACCGAGCAGCAGCATTTTTCCACGTAATTTTCATCGCAAAACCAAAGCCACCACGTGTGAGCACAATCAACCTCATTAAAAATTATATTAACAAGCCAAATCTGCAGCGCACATCGCACATCATCATTATCATCATCATAAACTACGATCGATAATTACTCATCTCCGCTGGAATGCGACGCGCTGAGCGCAGCAGGAAGCGGAGCAACACGCAAAAGTAAGAAAAAAAAAACAAATCAAATCATCAAACGCATTAGACACGAAAGCGGACAACGCGGCAGCCACAAGCTCGTCAATGCCATCGATCCGGGGCGCACTAAGCGCTGCAGCGCCGCTGCAAACGACCGCTGCTACACGGAATGAGGTCACTCGGATATAATGCGACGGTAGCGCCGGCCGACTGCGGGGGCAGGATGAAGCAAAAACAAAACATTCCAACCAAACCAACGAAAAAAACGACTCTCACACACACACACACACGCTTCACAAACAGTAGCATGCAGCACTAAACGGGCCATCGATCGAGGCCGGGGTGGGTGGCGCACAGAGACTGCGTCGATTATGATATGTGTGATTAATTGCTATATTTATCCGCAGTGACTGATCCGATTAGAGCCAATCCAATTCGTTTGTCCTCCCTTGCTAGTCCTCGGCCGAGAGTGGCTACCGGAGTGGCTCGAACGGGTTCATTGCCGACCACGGGACACCGTGGCACGCATTTACGATGACGGTAGTCCACAGAGCGTCCCTCGCGTACTACTGAGATATCTCGTGTTCTGCAATAAGTGAGCTTGATATCTTCATATTTGAAAGCAGCTTGAAATAATGAGTTGAAATGTCAGCCGTATGAAAGATTTCAGACAGTTTGTTGAGGATATGTGAAATTTTTTAAGTTTGGAAATAGTATTTTTCAAATAACTGACGTCCATCCTAATGTCCCAAAGGCCGACCATACAAGCTTCGTCTCGGCTAAAGAATGTCAATACAATATTTTTTTATTAATACAATTTTAATCAAGATATTGGCAACTTTTAAACTGCCATCAAACCCAATTTTAAGCTAATTCTAACCTCAATGTTTTGTCTAGGCTGCTTGGGTCAAGAACGTACAGCAAAAAATGATTTCGAAGAATCTTTCCACCAACAATTTAAAGTCAATATTTCTATAGAAAAATATGCGAAAAAATACATTATGTTTGGGAATATTTAGCTTTTGTGTTAAAATTCGTATGAAAACATCTATTGCTTCAAATGTCATCAGTTTCATCGTCATTATGCTTTCGAATTAGAAAATGTGTTATAACATGCCAAAGCAAATAATATTTACATTGTCTACAGACTTAACTGATATCTTTTTGTTGTCAAAATTGGAATACGCATTCTTGAGAAAAGATCCCATGAGGATTTTACTGCCCAAGAACTCCGGATGGGGCATGGCTCCTGTTTGTTCATTTTGTATGACTTCAGACGTTTGGAATGTTCATAATGCTTGGGTCAAGAACGTACAGCAAAAAATGATTTCGAAGAATCTTTCCACCAACAATTTAAAGTCAATATTTCTATAGAAAAATATGCGAAAAAATACATTATGTTTGGGAATATTTAGCTTTTGTGTTAAAATTCGTATGAAAACATCTATTGCTTCAAATGTCATCAGTTTCATCGTCATTATGCTTTCGAATTAGAAAATGTGTTATAACATGCCAAAGCAAATAATATTTACATTGTCTACAGACTTAACTGATATCTTTTTGTTGTCAAAATTGGAATACGCATTCTTGAGAAAAGATCCCATGAGGATTTTACTGCCCAAGAACTCCGGATGGGGCATGGCTCCTGTTTGTTCATTTTGTATGACTTCAGACGTTTGGAATGTTCATAATAAGAGAATATTTTGTGTTGAAAATCGTACTTAAAATGATTGAGTTTCAAACAACTCCCGGGCATAAATCTTCATCCGAGCAGCCGCCGCCAAACGTCACCTAGCCTGCTCTGTGTGTGTGTGTGTGTGTGGAAAAACCATGCTGCAAATATGCACACGAAAGCTGTTTCGTAGTTTCGCGTAGTATCGGGCAAAACACTAACGAAAAATGTATGCACTCGACGAAAAAAAAAAGAGGCACAACCATTATCACGAACGGTGGGAAAAAGCGTCTCGCCAAGACAAGTTTATTCACTGCTGCTGCTGCTGGTGCCTGGGGTGGGTGGGGCTGGAAAAACGCAAACGCGAAAAACGGCTCAACGCGGCGAGAGAATGGGAACGCTATGAATAAAAAATATGACCCGCGTTCGCGCGATAAACACGGACAGAGCGGACCGGGCTGACAAGTCGCCATCGACGTTAGGTCACATCAGCTGGGAGGGGGGGTTTGTTTTCGTCCTTTTCCACGCCCGGTTCTAGCCGTCCTTACCGAGCGATGAAGTTTTGTCCGGTCCTATTCGTTTCGGCCGACCTGCTGCGGTCACGCCGAGCACGCAAGTCGCGGTGCGCGGTAAAGGTAAAGTTTAAAATGCGAAATTTCCACCCCAGCACGGTGGAAAAAGAGCCGGACGCTGTGCAGGATGCATGTTTTATGAATATTATTGTTCAATTTTCGGTGCGGAAAAGTTTTTCGATTTTTGTACCTTTTTCGGTTTTTTTTTTAATATATATTTTTATGCTATTTTCTGCTCAAACAACACAGACCAGCGCTTCACCAGCCCGAAGCGAACCAATCTGCTCCGTTAATGAACACTCAAGTGGCCAATAGATGTCCATTTCCGGGGTGGAAAAATGGCTGCAGCGTGTAGGAAAACTGCACAAAAACAACAACAAAAAACACCCTCACACACACCCACATCTCTAGCTCTCGAGCCGCGTGTAAAGCAAACAGCGCTCGTTCGCATCCACCAAAGATCAACCATCAGTGTGGGAGTGTGTGCGTAGTTTTGCGCGCCTACCGAGTCAATATTCCGCTCCGGAACTGCATCGTTTGCGTACGCCCGGTTTTTGTTGGCTTCAGCAAGCAAAAAGCAGGGCTCGTTTTAAAATTCTACCCTCCAACAAAAAAAAAACAAGAAGCCACAATGTTGCCCCGTGTTTACGTGCACTCACGGATGCACTTTTTCATGGTTAAAGGCTGCGTTCTCTGTTAGGTGGCGCGCCGCGTGCTCGTTAGACGAAAACTCCCGGGCATAAATCTTCATCCGAGCAGCCGCCGCCAAACGTCACCTAGCCTGCTCTGTGTGTGTGTGTGTGTGTGGAAAAACCATGCTGCAAATATGCACACGAAAGCTGTTTCGTAGTTTCGCGTAGTATCGGGCAAAACACTAACGAAAAATGTATGCACTCGACGAAAAAAAAAGAGGCACAACCATTATCACGAACGGTGGGAAAAAGCGTCTCGCCAAGACAAGTTTATTCACTGCTGCTGCTGCTGGTGCCTGGGGTGGGTGGGGCTGGAAAAACGCAAACGCGAAAAACGGCTCAACGCGGCGAGAGAATGGGAACGCTATGAATAAAAAATATGACCCGCGTTCGCGCGATAAACACGGACAGAGCGGACCGGGCTGACAAGTCGCCATCGACGTTAGGTCACATCAGCTGGGAGGGGGGGTTTGTTTTCGTCCTTTTCCACGCCCGGTTCTAGCCGTCCTTACCGAGCGATGAAGTTTTGTCCGGTCCTATTCGTTTCGGCCGACCTGCTGCGGTCACGCCGAGCACGCAAGTCGCGGTGCGCGGTAAAGGTAAAGTTTAAAATGCGAAATTTCCACCCCAGCACGGTGGAAAAAGAGCCGGACGCTGTGCAGGATGCATGTTTTATGAATATTATTGTTCAATTTTCGGTGCGGAAAAGTTTTTCGATTTTTGTACCTTTTTCGGTTTTTTTTTTAATATATATTTTTATGCTATTTTCTGCTAATTAAACGAAGGGAGACAAGTGCAACCCGGTGAAGAAGAAGAAGAAGAAGAAGAAAAAGAAGAAGCAGAGCAAGTGCATCGAAGAGCACAAATTGAATTCGTGCAGCAGTGGTGGGTGCAGGTGAAAAGCGAAGGGGCAAACAAAGGGAGGTGAAAATTGCGCACAAGCGACACTAGATCGCCCAGCCGGAAGTGATTCCGGAGTGTTTCTTTTTGGTTCTGGTGTTCTCTCCCGTATCTCGCGTCTTGCTTTGTGTGCACTGGGAGTGTGTGTGCGTGTTTGTGAGTGTTTTTGTGCCACGCGTGGCGGAGTTTATCGTTCACCGACTGCGAGAAGTCCTGCCGGGGAGAATGGAACCGATGAAGGCGCATCGATTCGCTGCGGCGCTGAAGCTGCTGGTGGTTGTGGCGCTGCTCGCTGCAGCAACCAGCAGCGCCGCTGCCGACGAAGACATTACAGGTGAGCCGGTTGAAAGTTGATGTAAATTTTATTCACTTCCACCAGGAGCAGCGGGAAAAGAGTAAGTGTAGCCTGACAGCAAATATTAGTAATCCGTAATAGGCAAACAGAATAGAAGAAAAAAAAACACAAAACCCACTTGTACAGCGTGTGCGTGTGCGTGTGGGCGTCCAAGCAAGCGATTCCACGGGAATCCTGCCGCTGTGGATGCGTGCGAGTCAACGCCAGTCCGACCCCGACCGCGGTGGCAGCAACCGGCCCGGTTGTTCGCGAAGATTGTCGACTTTTCGCGAAGAGAAGTTGAACCGAAACACAAATCGAAACACTTCGCAAAAGAAAAACGTAAAACCGCCGGTTCACCAATCAAAAGCGAACGCCTAGCTAGGGTGAGCTGAGTGTAACCAGCTTTAAAGCGGTAAAACATAAACCGAAAGCAGGCGAGCTGAAGAAGAAGAAGGAAAAAAACAAAAGTGAATTCGAAACATGCAAAAAGATCACACAAAATAAGAGAAAAAACGCACCCCCCACTCCGTAAAAACAAAAGTGGAAGTGGAACAACGACCGTGCGAGCAAAAACAGCGGGAAAGAAAAACGAAAGAAAAAGGAAAACGGTAAATAGTAGCAGAAAATTTCCTTCACTAAAGCGTGCCTTGAGTGTTGAGAGTAATAGCGAGCGTTAAACGAAGGGAGACAAGTGCAACCCGGTGAAGAAGAAGAAGAAGAAGAAGAATCTCTCTTACAGGACTTTGATCTATTCTAAGGCGCCATCATCTTCGCTGCAGAAGTTCAGAGGTTAAACGAAACAAAAACACGTCAGAAATAAATTTAAAAAAAAATCGCATGTGCGCTGTGCGTGTAAGCTTCTCCGCGTGCGCGCTTCCGTGGCGTGTGTGCGTGCTACTACCACCACGTGTGACACGCGTATGTTTGTGCATATAATCCCATTAGTTGTGCGTGTAAGTGTGTGTGTGTGTGTGTTCGCTGCCGACGAAGACATTACAGGTGAGCCGGTTGAAAGTTGATGTAAATTTTATTCACTTCCACCAGGAGCAGCGGGAAAAGAAAGGCAAAAAACACACACACAGAGAGGTGTTTCCATTTTTAATCACATCACTGTTCGGGAAGTAGTTTCTTTTTCTTAGCATTCAATTATGTCGTTTTCTGCCTTCTTTCCTTAGTGTGTTATTTTGTTTTCGTTCGAATTTAACCGACTGGACGGCGCCTCACGAGAGGTGGACTTGATTGGAGCACCGTGCCCGGAAAGGTCACCTCGCCGGGGAGCATCTCTTTAAGCGGTTTTTACGATCCTAAATTGATCGAAATGTTAATGGCAACTGCGGCTCACACTTTAATTCACCTTGATGTGCGCGTTCTAGCTCGTAACTCATCCGGCGCGCGCGCGCGAGGTGCCCCGCGGAACCAGATCGCTACTACGCGCGCGCCATAACCGAGCATAACTTATGATTGACCGGCCGTCCCGAAGGTGACGGTTGGGCACGATTTCCGTCCCGTCGAAACGAACGCAGTTGCGTAAAGTCCGCGCGTTGCCTTTTCTGGTGCGCAGCGTACGTTCAAGGCCTAGGGCAATTTGGTCGTTCCCTTTCCAGTCCCGGCGCAATCAATGTTTGATTAGATTAGTCGTCCGGGACGATTTCGGACGTCTCACCGTCTTTCGGAAAGGTCTGTAGAGTGGACGATAGGATCGAGAAGTTTTTTTTCTTGCTGAAAAGGAATCTGCTGATCGCGATCTTGAAGAAAATGTGCCGATCTCGATACGTGGTCAGTTTTCTGTGCTCGATTTCGACGGAACGACCCCGAGGCCACCAGGACCTTGACTGTACGCGCCCGAGTCTGAGGGTTTAATTTTCTTCACCTACTGCTCCATTACACGCGGCTTCGCACGATTCGCCTGGACGATCGTCCTTCCTCTTTGGGAGCTTTTTTTTTCTTCTCCTCGACATAAAGGGCAACCCGCGGGTGAAAGATAGGACATATGGTACGCTGCTTTGCGCGCTGGGCAGACGACGAACCTGCAGGAAGTCATCGTACGCCGCTGCAGCGATGGTGATGTAAGATCACGGCCCTTCGCGCGAAGGCCGTGTAGGTCACGCGTGCTCCGAAGGAAATGAAAATTACCGACTAGCTTTTATGCTCGAGACCTGTTGAGACCTTATACGCAGTTTGATATTTTAATCAAAGTTCTATTTTTGTCTAGACTTTAAGATTTAAATTCTGGAATCTGCCTTCAAGTTATTGAACAAAAGAAGACAAGTTTTTGAAGACATACTTGCAGACCGAGATCGGAGCAGTTTGTAATTGTACATTCAACCAACATTTATATTTCGTTACAATCCATATTTTATATGCGTTGTAGATGAGGAGACTGATATCCCAAGATCTATGGGCCCAAAACATTTCGGTTAAGCAAAGTATAACACTTAACTCGTCCAAACGTAAGCGTTCTTTATTACATTACTTGTACTAGCGATGCTTATGAGGACCAAATTAGTTACCTCGTTACAATTGAGACAGACAAGAAAGAATAACTCCCAATAATTGAATCATATTTGTTACTTTTCCCGTCAATAGATGGCGCTACTCAATAGGTGGGTTCACACGAGTCGCACTCTGCTCGAATTTGTACGATCTGCGAACTTTTTTTGTCAATGTATTAGTGAGTCGAGCTATGTTCGCCGAGTCTGTTTCAAGTAAAAAAGGTTATCCAGTAATAGTGTACGTGAAGTTCGTCATCAAAAGTTCGACTCGTGTGAACCTAATAAAGGATTTAGTTTTAACTCTGGCTATCTCTATCCTTATCTTAGCAGCTATCTTTGGCTTCGTTTTGAAATAGCCTGTATTCCTCTTTACATATCCATCCGCTTGATATCTTGCTAAAATAACTAGACGTTGATCTTTACTTGAAGTCTAGAGTCAATGTTCTTCTAAAATTGTATAATAAAAGCTTCAAGTGCATAGAATTATTGCGATTAATGTAAACTTTACTCTTTTGTTCTACAACGTATGTAGCTGAGTTTAAATGTAAAGACTTGGTTAACGAATGTTGAACTAGCAACCATTTCGTAGCACATGATGAAACGCGCAACACACACACACACACACACATCAACACACGCTCGCTCGACGGCCTTCCTTTTCGGTAGTAGAGCTTATTACTGGGTAGCTCACCCATTTCGCATAGTTCTCGTGTTTCTTCCATCTTGATCGATTGATCAGCCTCCGAAACCCGCGCCGGCCGCCCCGAACCCGTGAAAGCTCGTCGGCGGGATCGAGATTATGCTCGAAAACCGTCGGCAACCGTCGCGCTACAAAGCGTGCTCGTGCCGCGATCGCTTGATTGGAGAATGGGAAAATTGCCGTGTCGCGCGGTGGGTGGGGTGGGCTGTTGCGGTGTGAGCGGCGAGGCGCAGGAAATAATATGTTGGCGGACCCAGGCCAAATGACTTCCAAAGCGAGTGCGCGCGCGCGCGCGCGCCCGCTCGCTCGTTCGTGCACGTTCGGTGGGCGATCTCCTCGGTTGCTTTATGATCTTAGGTTATGTAACGGGCAAACCAGCACGCGCTGTGTATCATGTTTGTCGTGGAGAAAGGAGCGGGGGGCGCTGGTTTGTCTTCACGTGCGCCGCCAGCCCGTGCGGAGTGTGAAGGGCAATAAAACATTACACCCGAGAGCGGAACATTACTTTTTTGTGCTCGTTTTTGCGATCGCGATTGGACGCGATGTTTGCGCCGATTTCACGACGTGCGGAGGGGGTTGGATTAATGTCAAACTATTATTTTTATTATGTTAAACGCTTAACGATGTGATTAAAATTACTTTTACAAGAAGAAGGATTTGCTATATTGACTGAGAAATATTGAATTTACTAAATTTTGGGTGATTTTCGATTTTTTTCATTCAAGAGAAATACGAGATTCACAGATATGGCTTTCGTTGTAATTTTCTAAAGCACATTTTTATTTGATTAATATTTTAGCACAGAATACCCATTGTGCTATTCAGTGAGAGTTGAAGAAAAAAAACATTTTTATGCAAAAATATGAAATGATTTATTTATTAAAATGATTATAATTAAATGTAATTATAATTGATTATAATTAATTACAATAAAAAATCTCATTCAAATTTAAAACGCCTACGTTTCGTTTCAACCGAGTATCAAAGCTTCCTGTTCACTAAAGGGTTTAACCAGGCTGGACTTATCTTCGCCCCGGATCCTTCTTTGCCCAAGAGCGTAAAGAAAAAAAACACAAGTACAAAAATGGAAATAAAATCAGCAACGTCGAAACAAGCACCCCCAACTGACCTCGGGCACACGTGAAGGGCCCGCGTGCGCGTGTGTGTGTGTGTCGGTAAATGTCAGACATCGGACAGCGGGGTGGCCCAGCGGGAGCCAAAGTCGCCAACCCAACCGGCGCCTCAAGGGTGCGCGATCGCGCCCGATAACGATCGCGAGGCGTTTGACCGATTGGAGGCGACCGATTTCAAGAACCGATAACCGTGCCCTCCACCCACCTTTCGCTCACATTCCCATCCCCGCCCGACGATGTGACGTGCGCGAAAGCATTAACGTGTTTTGCGCGCACACGCGGCCAAGCTCGGTGAGTCGGTCTCTGTGTGCGTTTTTTTACTTTATTTCTCCTGCCAATAGGATTACGCGAGTTGTTTGTCCGCTACCCCTGCAGAGCGGTCCAAATCGGCCCACCGATAAGAAATCGATTTTCGTACGCATTAGGGCGCGTGATAAGCCACAGCGCCAATCTCTTCGTGGCGCCACCACGGCACGGTGGGCATTGAGTTTGGATGACCTGGCGGATGAGAAATATCAAGAATAAGCGGCGCTCCCCAGTTCAGAGAAGCGTTTTGGGGTTGAGAAGCTATTTTGGTTTTCTGCCGATGTACGAGCTCACATTTCCAACACGGGGGTAATATAAATAAGCTACCGTGGGGGCTTTTTTCGGCTATCGCGCCTCCCACCTCCATTTGGAGCCACTAGAGCGTGCAACATTTTATGATGGGAAAATTTCGCATTCACGTCAAATCGGGTGGTGATAATTTATTTATAGAACGCGGGGGCTTTAAAAGGCGTTCTCTTTTATCCAGTGAGTGAGCAGCTTACACTAAAGCTTTTAATTTACATGCCAACATAATTTCGTCAATTTTTAGAAGTACATTCGGTGTTGAAATGCTTCCTTAAAAAGTTTGTCCCCGGGCGAGATTTGAACTCACGTTCTGTGGTGTGCAAATGCGGGCGGATACCGAATGCACCATCGAGTTGGGTCGTGCTTACACGAGCTTTATCGGCTATATAATGTGTGATGTTGAATGCTGTGATGGTTCACTAGCTTCTCACTTGAATTCGACATCTTTTAGATGTTTTTTTTTTAAATAATTAGATTAAATATTTATTATTTAAAGCTTCAGGTGCAGAACCTTACGAAATATTCCTTTATAAAAACTACTTGCTTGTAAATTTGTATCATTTTTTTGTGAGTATCGCATCTACTCACAGCTTTACTGAAGAATATGCCTTCAATGAGTTACCTTGAGTTAGAAAGCTTGATTTGTTTCAAGGTATAACCTGACATCTATAAATGTTTTGCGCGTGTGATATAACGCAATAATGAGTATTTCTAAATAGCATGTTATAAATACCTTTTTTTTGCTCAAAAGACATCTACCTTGTAATGATTACAATGAAAGACAAAAATGAAAAAAGGTACACCATTTAAAAAATCGGAACGGCAGCTGACACTTCCCAGAAACGAGTTCTCGACGTTTCCCGAAATGTGGACCGAAAATCAATTAAATCATTTACGTCTCGTTAGCCGTCGCCTCGAGCTGTATTCCGAGCCCGATGTTTTGTTTTCGCAGGAAGATCGTGTTTGCTCAAGCGGCCACACTCCAGTGAACAACATTTTATTGCCCTCCAATCAAGCGTTAAGCATCCGAAGCGTCCGGTGGATTGGCCCCCGTGGGCAACTGTGGATGGTACGATGGTGACCGTTTCCTTTTTGTTGGCGTCCTTTTCTGCCTAGACTATGTGACCGTTTCAGTCAGTGTGTTTTGCTTCTAGCAGAAAGCAAAGGTATCGGGCGCTCGGTATCGGGTGTGCTTAATTAATTAAACAATTATTTTTAATTACGCACCTTTTTGACAGACGTCACGCCCGAACGCGTTTCCGAGAGTGTGGGCCTGGTGTAATTAGACCGAAAACGCAAGTGTGCGCGAAATCGTTCTTCATGCAGCGCTAATGCGACGGTTATCAAATTTCAAAACAACCGAGAAAGGTGTAACGTGTTTTTGTTTCTCCGAGGTGCTGAGAAAATGGTAAGAATTTGAAAAAGAAAATCGTTTGGGGATACATTGGGCTTTTCATCTTTTTTATCCATCTTTTTCCCCTCTCTAAAGACTCTAAAGAGCCTTTTCCTTTTCAAATGGCTCGCTTGAAACTTTTAGCCGGTTTCGATTCGATATTATTTATTGCATTTGATTCTCTACTGAAGGGGGCTTAATCACTAAAATTAACTTATTTAAAAAAGTGCTAAACTTACGTTAAAAATATGTAAATAAAAGTGTTGCTGTGCCGAGCTAAGGAATCTACAATATAAAGACTCTAAAGAAAGCATAGAACAAGGACCCTGTGAGTAGTGGCTGTTCATTTAAGTATTTTTTATAGTGTTTCCCATGATGTAAGGAAGTAATTGAACAATTCTTACTTAACCCTCGGGGTTTTAACACACTCTTTACACATTTTTAGCCCAAATCGAGTGATCTTTACACGAGAGTCATTTTTTTAGTTACTTGCATTTCCCAACAGATGGCGCCACTCAATAAAAGTAGCAGCTTCAAAGCGATAAATTTTGTCCATGGTTGCTATGGTTCTTTTTGGCAGAAAAAATAGTCCAAAAATTTGTCTGTTAGAAAAAATAAACATTTCGTTGCGTACTACAAAAATCGTAGTATGACGATGAATTGGGAAAAATAATGCATAATAATAAACATAACTCAACCAAACGCAAAAATAGTTTTAAAAATTTCCACAACAGTTTCACATACCGAAAAAAAAAGTTTTCCATAACGCTTTCAACGTTTTTCGCATGCAATATGCAACATTTTTTAACCAATGTTTCGTGAATGAAAAACTTTTCGCTGAAATAGTGAAATGCATTTTTCATTTGTACTCCACAAGCGCGCCACGCGTCTGTCCAGGTGTTAACGATCGCACACGGATATCCCTTTTTGAAGCGCAAATATGAGAGCGAAAACAGCCGTCACAATGGAATGTAATTGCATCGGCAGATAGCGATCGATCGCCCTGGATCGGGGACGGGGAAACGAGGAAAAGAATTTCGCCACTCGACGCGCAAGATAAGCGTCGGCTGTGTGTGCGTCAGCGTCAGGAGACACACAAGTGCATTCCTGTTGCGGCGGTGCCACCCACCATCCACCCTGCACCAGCATTACAATGTCCCGGGATTGGTTTTGCATTGAGCGACAATCAATGATAAATGAAATTCTCGCCTAGCGCCTCGCCTACGTCAAGTGTGCGTCGAGTGTGAGCGAGGCGGGCCGAACATGCGAAAGGCGTACGGGTTGCTTCCGGTTCGTGCTTTTTTTCTCTCCTCTTCTTCTGCGCGCGTACGATGCACGCCGAAATACATTTTTCGTTAGTGTTTTGCCCGATACTACGCGAAACTACGAAACAGCTTTCGTGTGCATATTTGCAGCATGGTTTTCCCACACACACACACAGAGCAGGCCGGTTGACGTTTGGCGGCGGCTGCTCGGATGAAGATTTATGCCCGGGAGTTTTCGTCTAACGAGCACGCGGCGCGCCACCTACCAGCGAAGGCAGCCTTTAACCATGAAAAAGTGCATCCGTGAGTGCACGTAAACACGGGGCAACATTGTGGCTTCTTGTTTTTTGTTGTTGGAGGATAGAATTTTAAAACGAGCCCTGCTTTTTGCTTGCTGAAGCCAACAAAACCCGGGCGTACGCAAACGATGCAGTTCCGGAGCGGAATATTGACTCGGTAGGCGCACAAAACTACGCACACACTCCCACACTGATCTTTGGTGGATGCGAACGAGCGCTGTTTGCTTTACACGCGGCTTGAGAGCTACAGATGTGGGTGTGTGTGTGTGTGTGGGTGTTTTGTTGTTGTTGTTTTTATGCAGTTTTCCTACACGCTGCAGCCATTTTTCCACCCCGGAAATGGACATCTATTGGCCACTTGAGTGTTCATTAACGGAGCAGATTGGTTCGCTTCGGGCTGGTGAAGCGATGGTCTGTGTTGTTTGTTTGTTTGTGTTTGTTTGCTTTCTGTTCCGAAGACCTGCTGCCTAGTGCTTGCAGTGCTATTTCCTTTCTTGCGCTGTGTGTTGCGTGAGAACCTGCAGCTGCAGCTCTGCAGTGTGTGTGTGTGTGCAACCAATAAAACTAGATCACCCGTCCCGATGCAATGCACTGCTGACCTGCTGCACCACCATCGACTCTGACAATTGGTAATCAATTTTCATAAAAGAACACACACACGCACAGGCACACTTCACACGAAAGTGCCGCCCGATGCATCTGGTGCATCAAACTCACCCACCCACCCTACTCGTCACAATGGAATGTAATTGCATCGGCAGATAGCGATCGATCGCCCTGGATCGGGGACGGGGAAACGAGGAAAAGAATTTCGCCACTCGACGCGCAAGATAAGCGTCGGCTGTGTGTGCGTCAGCGTCAGGAGACACACAAGTGCATTCCTGTTGCGGCGGTGCCACCCACCATCCACCCTGCACCAGCATTACAATGTCCCGGGATTGGTTTTGCATTGAGCGACAATCAATGATAAATGAAATTCTCGCCTAGCGCCTCGCCTACGTCAAGTGTGCGTCGAGTGCGAGCGAGGCGGGCCGAACATGCGAAAGGCGTACGGGTTGCTTCCGGTTCGTGCTTTTTTTCTCTCCTCTTCTTCTGCGCGCGTACGATGCACGCCGAACCGGCGACAGCGACGGTCGTCTCGCTGGGAAGGTGTCGTTGTTTGGCGTTCCTTGCAGCTTTCGAGTGGTGTTGGTTGGTCGTTTGACGTGTCGCGAGCCTTCTCCGCCCAACTTTTGCCAGCAGTTGTTTTTTTTTCGATCAAATCGGTGTTTGCATTGCCGAGTAGGGTCTTCTCTTCCGGTCTGTGTGCTTTTGAAGAGTTTTTTGAAAGGTAAATTTGATGACATTTGAAAATTAGTTTTCAGCGGTGATATATTTTTTGTCGATCAGATGTGCTAGTCAATTGATGTTAAACTAGCGTGGTATAGGTGCCGTAGAAGCTAAAAACATATCCATTTGAAACTCAATCATTTTAAGTACGATTTTCAACACAAAATATTCTCTTATTATGAACATTCCAAACGTCTGAAGTCATACAAAATGAACAAACAGGAGCCATGCCCCATCCGGAGTTCTTGGGCAGTAAAATCCTCATGGGATCTTTTCTCAAGAATGCGTATTCCAATTTTGACAACAAAAAGATATCAGTTAAGTCTGTAGACAATGTAAATATTATTTGCTTTGGCATGTTATAACACATTTTCTAATTCGAAAGCATGATGACGATGAAACTGATGACATTTGAAGCAATAGATGTTTTCATACGAAGTTTAACACAAAAGCTAAATATTCCCAAACATAATGTTTTTTTCGCATATTTTTCTATAGAAATATTGACTTTAAATTGTTGGTGGAAAGATTCTTCGAAATCATTTTTTGCTGTACGTTCTTGACCCAAGCAGCCTAGACAAAACATTGAGGTTAGAATTAGCTTAAAATTGGGTTCGATGGCAGTTTAAAAGTTGCCAATATCTTGATTAAAATTGTGATAATAAAAAATATTGTATTGACATTCTTTAGCCGAGACGAAGCTTGTATGGTCGGCCTTTGGGACATTGGGATGGACGTCAGTTATTTGAAAAATACTATTTCCAAACTTTAAAAATTCCACATATCGCAGACAAACTGTCTGAAATCTTTCATACGGCTGACATTTCAACTCATTATTTCAAGCTGCTTTCAAATGTGAAGATATCAAGCTCACTTATTGCAGAACAGCTCTATAGAGTCATCATGCGCTCCCTGCGAGACACCTGATGCGTCATCGTAAATGCGTGCCACGGTGTCCCGAGGTCGGCAATGAACCCGTTCGAGCCACTCCGGTAGCCACTCTCGGCCGAGTACTAGCAAGGGAGGACAAACGAATTGGATTGGCTCTAATCGGATCAGTCACTGCGGATAAATATAGCAATTAATCACACATATCATAATCGACGCAGTCTGTGTGCGCCACCCACCCCGGCCTCGGCCTCGATGGCCCGTTTAGTGCTGCATGCTACTGTTTGTGAAGCGTGTGTGTGTGTGTGAGTGTCGTTTTTTTCGTTGGTTTGGTTGGAATGTTTTGTTTTTGCTTCATCCTGCCTCCGCAGTCGGCCGGCGCTACCGTCGCATTATATCCGAGTGACCTCATTCCGTGTAGCAGCGGTCGTTTGCAGCGGCGCTGCAGCGCTTAGTGCGCCCCGGATCGATGGCATTGACGAGCTTGTGGCTGCCGCGTTGTCCGCTTTCGTGTCTAATGCGTTTGATGATTTGATTTGTTTTTTTTCTTACTTTTGCGTGCTGCGCTGCTTCCTGCTGCGCTCAGCGCGTCGCATTCCAGTGGAGATGAGTAATTATCGATCGTAGTTTATGATGATGATAATGATGATGTGCGATGTGCGCTGCAGATTTGGCTTGTTAATATAATTTTTAATGAGGTTGATTGTGCTCACACGTGGTGGCTTTGGTTTTGCGATGAAAATTACGTGGAAAAATGCTGCTGCTCGGTGCAGACGAGCCGCATCGAAAATGGGTCAAAAATAAATATTTCACACCCCACCAAACAGCTAAACGGGTGCATTGGAAAAGTATTGAACGTGACACAACCCCGTGCCGCTGTCAGCTTCAATATAGGAGTGCAACCACCCGGAACATCGGCACCTGACACGGGCCAACGTGGTATTAATTAACCAGCGTCTCCACAGCCGCTGGTCGGTAGCGCGATCTGTGCTGATAATGTTTCCGTTCCGCGAGACTTAAGATTAATTTCCTCTTCGCGGAATCGGTTGGCTAATATGCCACCCAGAAACCGTTCGAGTTGGACGAGCTGGACGCGAATCAATTACGTGCGAGTTATGAATTTGCGCGAGTGGCGAGATGCAAAACCACAATGATTGATTGCATTCGGGAGACTTTGGTGCACGGTTCGCCTAATTGGTTGTCCGCCGAAAAGGTATCTTATTAGGCGGACTTTATTTTTCTTCTTTTGTTCTTTCCAGCGTAGGTTCGCGTGGAAGGGAAACCTGTCAGCGATTGGGTTGGAGAGTATGAGACAGGCCCGTTCGTTTCGTTTGTGAGCAACTGGTGTTGAAAAACTTCAACTTTAGACTCCAGTCCTTGCAATATATTCGTTTTTCGCAT
>KZ072058.1:212195-223729 GCA_002091845.1 Anopheles cracens
CTTCTCCTTGCATTAGTTATAAAGCACAACGCACGGAACAAATTTATGATGCAATAAACCTTCGTGCTAAGCTCAGACATTCGTCCTCATCGTCCATTTGTTTGGTATTAAGAAAAGACAGCGCGATGGAAAAAATGAAGATGTGAACCTCAAAGTATAAACGACATACACGGCACTTGTCAAAAAATTCGCAGCAAAGATTCGTGCTGTCCGCCAAAACTGGATAATCTTTTCTGCTCGAAAAAGATTGCCCAACTATACTCGACTCACCAATACATTGACAAAAAGATTAGCGCGTATCGTGTGAACGCATCTATTAAATCACTGGAAGTATCACTAACCAATGACAGCATCAGTCGAGTGGTGCCATCTGTTGGTGGATAGCGAAAGTGCATAAAAGAAGTTGTTTCTTTTTCAGTTTTTCTCCAGAATCAAGGTTCACCATCTAGTCATGAACATGAAATGTACAATTTAAGTGAGTTGTACCAGTTTTTTTATATCCCGATTGAAATGTTTTTGTTCGAATTTTTCAAGCTCTCAACATTACATGTAAATCACAGCACTTTCAGCGAAAAAAAATCCAAACCATGTGTTGAAAAGCTCTCACCAACGTTTCTCCTTACGATCCACTTTATTATACAACGCCGGAAACCGAACGGAGCGCTGGTTCGTCAGAAAATGTATCATGTTTGAAAAAAAAACCTACGCTCGCGTCTGCAAAATATTATAATCACACAATTTTTAATAACAAAAAACCGCATACTACGAAGACGCTTCCACAACACGACCCGGGACCAAGACAAACCGTCTCGTACGGTCGCTTCTTTTGGCCCAAACTCACCTTTTCCACCCCCGCCGGTGGGACGCACGCCGTTTGAAGATAAATTATTCATGTGAAAATTTCACCAACAGCCAACGCTGTGCTTGCCGCTTGACGTGCCACGGTGCGTTCCCGGGTTGGGCAAAGTTCTGCTCCGGCTGCTCTTCGCGTGACCTCGGATCAAAGGAAACGCGCTCGGATCGATTGTATTTGCCCACACTGTGTTTGCCGAGCTGGCTGTCAGGGCAAGGTGGCAGGGCCGGATCCAGAAGGGAAGGTAATTTTCCCGCCGGATAGGTAACGAAACGCCACCGGACCGGATGTTCCCGGAACTCGAAAAAACGCCGTCATTGTCCATGCAAAATAATTACTTAAATGGTCCAATCAAATCGGATTGTGGTGCGGTGCGGAACCGCCGCCGTGTTCGGGGAAACGTTTATCAGCGATGGGTGCGCGTGCCACGGGCTGCCGGAGCCATTTAGCTAATTGTCACGCGCAGGCTCACTTTCCCGGAATGGAATAATCATACCCCTCGTAAGTGCAATTCGGTGTTGGATTAAACCTTTCCTTTTCTGGGAGTCGTGGAGCTCGATGACGGCGGTGGTAATTTCACACCGATGCGGGTAGGCAACAGCAAATCACCGCCATAAATGGATCGGTGGCAGCGCGGTGCGTTTCCAGTAGATGCACACACACACACACACACACGTGTACGCATTACGCTTCGGGTTACAAAATGTGTCGCAGTTGGTCGTGATGAACGGTTCCCCGGCGCTACTGGGATTCGATAACGAGAAGATCGATGTTTCAAAGAATCAAAAGTCGACTGTTATGATTGTTTCTTAAACCACTGGCACACAAGCTTTTTTTCTGCTCGATTGGACACCAAAACAAGAGTCAAGTGTCACAGCTGTTTGTGGTTGAAAGGAATCAACTTCAAACTAAATTGTAAAGATGTGTCTCCAAAAATGTATTGGTAGTTAAAGCCATGAAGTCTTTTCCAAGGTTCTTCTTGAAGAATAATAAAGAATCTTCATTTCCTTTAGGTAAGATTGCAAAAACTAGTCTCAAACACTATATCGCGTCCCCAGAGAAGTTGAAGGGAGAGTGGACCATCGCTTACCCGCAAAGGAATCCATTCCAAGAAAGACTTGAAAAGTCATTGTAAAGAATCATGGAGTCGTCGCCACGATCCTTAGAAAGAATCGGCTCTTAAAAAGAAATGAGAGAATGTGAACTTCCAACTCTTTCATAAAGAATGTAGGAGAGTCGTCGTAGAGAGTATCAATTTTAAAGACTCCTCTCCCAACAGGAGTCAAAATAAGGGAGGCGACTCTGTTTGACGATTGGAGTCGACTCTCCATTGGAGTCAAGTGCAGTGTCAACCTTCTGAGCAGTACGACTCCTAGAGAGTCGAATCCTAGAAAAATTTCTAACGTAGCAAACATCGTTGGAGCGAATCCTTGAATCACGGATGAGTCAATTGGAGAATTCTCGCTCAAAAAGAATTGATTCCAAGCAACTATTGATAGGCGAAAATCTCTGAACCGAATCGAGTTGTTGAAAAGAATCGACACCCCTCAAAATGAGACACAGATTTGACTCCCTAAGGCTGTGCTCTGGGATCAGTATAATGATACAGAACATAATATGTATTATGCAGTTTGTTATATATTCTCCATCGTAACATCACTCCAAATACTCTATTTCGGTTGAAGGTTGAAGTGAATGTAAATATATGCCTTCAAATTTATGACATGCCGTTTTTGTATGGGATTTGACGTTTGTTGTATTATGATACAGTGCACATTCACTCGTTGGCGGTTTTTTAGTTTGCCGTTTTCTAGTTGGCTGTTCGCTAGTTGGCGGTTGTCAAATTTGTTGCAGGGCAATGCTTGGTTTACAGTGCATATTCAATGGTTTCAAATCGATGAATTTGATCAAGTGAGCAGCTGACGTAAAAAGATACAATTTTGAGATAGAAAAGTGCTTGAAATTAATAAAATATAAATATTAAATTGAATGTAAAATACAGGATAAATAACTACATATAACCACCGATAACCATAGCACAGCCAACTAGAATCGAAATCAATGTTGTTCTCGATATTTCGCATATGTCGTATTAGGGGAAGGGGGACGCAGATTGAAATGTCATTCAATGGTTGGCGGGTAATCGATTTCCAACCAGTGCCTCCCCCTCGTAAGTGCAATTCGGTGTTGGATTAAACCTTTCCTTTTCTGGGAGTCGTGGAGCTCGATGACGGCGGTAGTAATTTCACACCGATGCGGGTAGGCAACAGCAAATCACCACCATAAATGGATCGGTGGCAGCGCGGTGCGTTTCCAGTAGATGCACACACACACACACACGTGTACGCATTACGCTATGGGTTACAAAATGTGTCGCAGTTGGTCGTGATGAAAGGTTCCCCGGCGCTACTGGGATTCGATAACGAGAGGATCGATATTTCAAAGAATCAAAAGTCGACTGTTATGATTGTTTCTTAAACCACTGGCACACAAGCTTTTTATCTGCTCGATTGGACACCAAAACAAGAGTCAAGTGTCACAGTTGTTTGTGGTTGAAAAGAATCAACTTCAAACTAAATTGTAAAGATGTGTCTCCTAAAACGTGTTGGTAGTTAAAGCCATGAAGTCTTTTCCAAGGTTCTTCTTGAAGAATAATAAAGAATCTTCGTTTCCTTTAGGTAAGATTGCTAAAACTAGTCTCAAAACCCATATCGCGTCCCCAGAGAAATTGAAGGAAGAGTGGAACGTCGTTTACACGCAAAGGAATCCATTCCAAGACAGACTTGAAAAGTCATTGTAAAGAATCATGGAGTCGTCGCCACGAGCGGTTGATCCTTAGAAAGAATCGGCTCTTAAAAAGAAATGAAAGAATGTGAACTTCCAACTCCCTCGTAAAGAATGTTGAAGAGTCGTCGTAGAGAGTATCAATTTTAAAGACTCCTCCCCCAACAGGAGTCAAAAACAAGGGAGGCGACTCTGTTTGACAATTGGAGTCGACTCTCCATTGGAATCAAGTGCAGTGTCAACCTTCTGAGCAGTACGACTCCTAGAGAGTCGAATCCTAGAAAAATGTGTAAATCTCTGAACCGAATCGAGTTGTTGAAAAGAATCGACACCCCTCAAAATGAGACACAGATTTGACTCTCTAAGGCTGTGCTCTGGGATCAGTATAATAATACAGAATATAATCTGTATTATGCAGTTTCTTATATATTCTCCATCGTAACATCGCTCCAAATACTCTATTTCGATAGCTGAGGTTGAAGTGAATGTAAATATATGCCTTCAAATTTATGACATGCCGTTTTTGTATGGGATTTGAAGTTTGTTGTATTATGATACTGATCCCAGAGCACAGCCTACTGGATCTGAAATCTGTTAAAAATTTAAATCACTCAATTGCGCAAAAAAACAAGCTCCTAGCAGCGGTTTGACACTTTCAGCCCATCACTAACCGCAACACCTCTGGACACTTCAATTAGAGTTAGAGGACAGCTTGGCAAGAAACACAAAAACGGCGGAACGAAGCGTGCAATGGAAAAGCTTGCCTTTAATTGTGGCATAAAAGTTGCACCTTCTCCAAAGACGAGCGCATCCACGGGCAGGTTTTACAACAGGTGTGCGCTCGTGAAGGTGGCAAAGTTTGTGCAGAAATTAGCATGTGACACATTAGTGTCGCCCGCTCGTTCGTGAAAGTGGCGAGTGGCAGGAACCCGCCCCACCTGCCAGCCGTTCTAAAGCAGCACGGACCAACTTTTTCGGACGCCGGATTCGGCCGGAAGGCTGTGCCGGGTTATCGCCGCAAGACGACGCCGGCGCGTACGGTGCAAAGTGCAATTTTCGCACCATTCAGCAGCAGCTCGTGCAGCCAACTCGTGCCCAACTCGTTTGCGGAGCGCGACACGTTTTGGCTGATTGTTTTTCGCAACCTGCTGACCTGGCACTCGCCATCTTATTCCGCCTGCCTGCCCTGTGACGGTGCTAAACAATGTGTTAAAATAAAACTTAAGGAAACGGGCGCACTTACCCACACAGACACGCGTGAGCACTTCGATATCGTGAGCCAGGTGTGTCGGTACAGCTTGCAACAATAAAAACCACTTACGGAACGCACACGCACACAACACCGGCGAGCGGTGAGTGGAAATTTAACCCACCCGGTGAGCGCTTCGGAACGAAAAATGGCAGCAACAGCAGCGGAGAACTGCCGTCGTAAGCAGCGCGGTAGCGTTTGCTTTCGGGACGACCGGTGTCTAATGGGACTGGAGGTTAAGGTTTTGCCGCATTTTTGCAGAACTCGCCGTTGCCGGTTGCCGGTTTGCGCGCGATGGGAAAAGTTCGCCCAACGATCGGTAATGAACGTTCGTGCTTAACGTCTAATAGTGTGAAATCTTCATTACCTGGAAGCAGATCAATGGCGACGCTGGTCGGTTCACGGGAAGGTGAATCTATGTGTTGCTGGTCGAATTACGATTGCTTTTTTGCGAATTTAGGGAGGATTCTATGAAGTTCACTGTGTTTCATGGCATACTTGGGTCGAAGCTGAGTTCAAATGCACAGTCGGATCGTTTCAACCTATATTAATTAAGAAATCCGCACTCAACTCCCGGGCGTTAGTAGGATATACAATTCCTTTTTAATTGTGATTGTTTTACAACGAGAATATATCAATAAATGTCCAAATGATTATAACGAATCATATGCGCACTAGGATACTTTTACAAACATCATCTTGGCAAGACGTGTTGGTAAGGAAATGTTTTCAAAAAATAAATCAAAGTCAACGACTCTATCTTTTGCATGGAGTCCTTCTTGAAGAATAATAAAGAATCTCCTTTTCCTTTAGGTAAGATTCTTAAAACTAGTCTCAAAAACCATATCGAGTCCCCAGAAAAGTTGAAGGGAGAGTGGAACGTCATTTACACGCGAAGGAATTCATTGAAAAACTTAAAAAGTGAACATAAAGAGTCATATAATGATCGTAGCGAGCAGTTAATTCTCCGTAAAGAATCGGTTCTCAAAAAGAATTTAACAAATGCGAACTTCTGAAACTCTCATAAAGAATATAGAAGAATAAGAGGCACCTCGTCGTCGGAATGTATGTTAGTATGATCTCTGTGTATAAAACTAGAGACACTTTTGACATGTCTCGGGAATATAGTTTTAAATTCTAGAGCTTTCGTCCACATTTTAGTCCTGTCATTTCGTTTGTATTGGACGACAGGCCTAAACTGAAACTGACAATAGCCATAGTAGAGAACTGCGATAACTGTTGAGGTATGAAGGATGATTAGTTATTCTTTAAGATATTGAACTGAACTTCGAATCAAACTTTCTTTCTCATACGTCAAGTCTGAAACGTAATTGGTTCTGCGTTGTTCGAACAATACATTCAGTTGTTCGAACAATACACCTTGGGGTAAGCAGTAATCAATTTCAAATTCTTCAAATTGTCTCGAATATGACGAAAAGTTTCATCTTAATAACTAGATATTGAAACTGTGTTTGGTTTCCAAAGAATGAGGGTTTCGTTCCTAAAATACTCGTCTACACGTTATAGCTCCTACGTGCATGTTTGATGGTTTGACAGATGTCAAAATCACACAGGGGTAATTCCACGCATCAAATCACACGGCGGTAATTTTCAAAGTACCTATTTAGTTTGAAATCGCACAAACTGAATAGAATTTTAAAATCGTCTTAAAAAAAACGCCTGATCTAATCTAAAATGTTCTTCAACAAGTATGAAGAACATCTTTCGTAGAAATAATACTCCCAAGCAACATGGCCTACAAGTCAGTATATTAAATAGTTTAAATTTACATTTATAAAACGATCAATTTTGCATCTTCTGTTCAATAAATCACGTTCATTGCAATTTATGAGGCAACCCCAATCGTCTTCAACGTGGGTAGCCCCGTGTCGCTCCCTGAGTTGTGTGCCTTTAAACTTGCCATAGATTACTGGAATCGATTAACGATTGTTTCCATTCAAGTGCGCTCGTACGTACCGTGGCGGCTTCCTGTACCTGGCTTCCTGTTTCGCCGGCGGCGCTATGCGTCATCGCATAAGCGATATGATCGCAGCGGAGAACAAGATTGCGATTAGAAACTTCCCAGCACACCCAGTGATACAAATGGCTTCACCCGACCCCGGTTGGTGCGTTCTTTTATTGCTCGCTTCACGGTGCTCGGGGCCTCACAAAGCGCAGCCTAATGCGAGCAGCAGCAGCAGCACCGGAGCATGGCCTCGGGATGTGCAAACAGCTGAAGGTGCATAAAATATGCAAAACCGGCGGTCGCGCGGGAAGCCATGGGGCAACGCGCACCGAGTTTGCAGAAACTTATGTGCACATTCATCGTGCTTCTTCGTGTCGGTGTGTGGATTCCGAACCCAGTGCTGGCGGGCAGACAGCGAAGAAACGGAAAAGTTATTTATTTGTGAAATATAAATCTTAATCCGATACAAAACAAAACCCGGAACGCGGGAGGCCTTGTGCGAACGGTGGGGTTTGAAATTTGTTGCAAGAAATTGGAAGCGGCTCACCGAGCGAGCGGTTCTGCTGTCGGTGCAAGCCGGGCTTCCCAAACTACGATATGATACGTTCAATCTACTCGTGCTCACCTTTCCAGGCTCGCGTGGAGCCAACTCGGTCGAAAAGGAAAAGCCTGTCTATCAGGAGGGAGCCTTTCTCGACTAAGACCTCCAGACGGTAGTTTTGAAAGACCGAAATGCACACCGAACTCCGCTCGCTTCTGGAGGTGGCTTCCACGGGGAGGCTTCAAAGTTTTGCCTCACGTGCGCATAAATTCCGGCATAACTCACCCTTCGGAGGCGCGGAAGTTTTATTGGCCAAGCCAGCCAGTATGAGTTCCTTCCTTCCAATCAGTCGATCAAGCCAGCCAACTCTTCGGGACGGTAAATTATTCCAGCACGCGTAACGCAAATTGCGCCCTGCCTGCAAGCCTCCGCGGTGTTGATTTATGAGGGGGTTTTGTGTTGCGTTCGGCGTTTGGCGAACAGATACGAGAGCAAACGGTACCGACTCTCGAGACACACAAGCATCGGCGGCCGCCCACGCAATGACGCTCGACCTTCACCGCGGTACCAGGGCCATAACCCAATCAATGTTGCCGTGCACCCGATTGCGATTACCGCTAAGTGATTCATCATGATAGAGTTGTTACTTCCAGAGGTTTTGTTTCAAGTCGGATGATAGGAATGAGTTTCTGGCCTTTTTTGTTCGTTGCCTGTCTCCATGGTGGGCAACCGTTTGCGATGGATGATATGCGTCTCGGCGCATCCTCTTTATCTGCGGCGAAATTGGGCTCCGATTTATTCATCGCTTTTCATGCATTTTTTAAACGCACGCTTTGCAGTACGACAGCCACTCACCAAGACCCGACTGCGAGGGCCGGAACCGGAGCCGAGGATTTATGAAATCAGCTCCGAAATCAATTTATACGAAATTTTCCGCCCAGCAGCAGTGGAAGGAAGGACAATTTATTCCCATCTCCCACGCTCTGCTTTGCATACCTGATAAAGCCGCACTCGGGAGGCTAGCGAGCTAGTATCTCGTACTGGGAAAGTGATTCTCTCTGCCCTCTGTGACCAATTTCCAGTGAAGCGGGCGTGAGTGTGTGTGTGGGTGAGATTTATACCGAGTGCATCGAACTACCGTCCTGAGGCTAACGGTAAGCCAGGGACCAAATCCGACCCTTGCGACGCTAGTGTCGATGATCGTCCACATTCGTAGCATGTGGCACGCACCATTCTACGGGTAGCAACAGTGGAGAAGCTTTTTGGCTATTTTTTTTTAAATCGGGGAACAACTCGTCTTAAGGCTCATATAGAGATGGAAGGAAAGTGAGCGTGAAATTCATTTTTTCAATTATTTTTGTGTATATTCTATTACAGTCCCCCATTGAAATATAGAGGATTATTCCAAAAAAGATGAATCCGTATACCAGTAAGGTCCATTGTTTTCAAGAATCAAGTACTAACTTTCTTTTTAGATGTTGACTTTTTCCTCTTTTTTCGATGAATACTTGCTATTTTGATGAGCTTTTTTGTACAATACCAGTAAAATACTGAATATCACGTCCATTTTCACTCGATCACTCAATGTGCCTCAAATGGACCTTAAGGGCAAACATCGGAAACATTAAATCTATCTTTTTTGCTACAAAATTCGATGAAATCATTCAATTTGTTCATATTTCACCATCATTCCAACGTGAAATTGCATCTTAAGAATGATTTATTCCACTAAATTTTCATTGTAAACACTTTGGTAGTTAAACTTTCCATTCTTTAGCGATACAAAAGCTTCATGTTTCGATAAATATTGCAACTAAATTCATCTTAAAGTTTGGCTAGTTCTTTATTGAACCCACTCCCCGGTTCGACCGGCAAACTTCGATTGGTCTTTTTTTTATTTCTAAACGGGGGCGTTTCGATTTCTCGACGTCTCTCTCGACTTTCCCGGAGACCCGACCAGCCGGTTTATCGGTGATCGGAATGCTTTCTTCGAACCAAATGCCGGCGGTATGCCGGCGGAAGGTTCGGTTCGACCCCGGGGCGGGCCGAGCTTTTCCAAATTTAAGCCGAAAGCGTAATCTTTCTTCGCGTGGAAGTGGAATGCTCACCGGCGACTGGAGTGGGCTTTTCGCAGAAGTGGCCTCCGAAAGGTAGGATTTGCCTTCAGACGGCGCGTGGAAGATTACATTCTGTGGTTGTGTTAGTGTTGTAGCGAATCGGAGCCACTTTCTGCGGAACAATTAACTTCACGAATTTGAGGGGGAAAAATGTGCACTAAGGTATGGCGAAAATTTCGTTGAATTCGATAATAATGGCTGCTGTGTGGTTTGAAATTTGCACGTCTAGTCGACGTTTTGTGACGAGGATCAGATGGACATGATTGCCGCCGAGTGTTCCTGGGAAATGGCTCGGTTTTTAAGAGCAAGCTCTAAAAACTGCAAGAGACCTTTTCCATAGTAGTAAGATCCGTTTGGCTTCCGAATTTAACACGGTATTTGAAACGATATTCAACGCGTCTGAGCCAAGCTACATTGTACGCTACGCTACATTGCAAAGCTACGCTACATGAAAGGCTATTTATTCTGCATTAATACATCAAATAATTGAATCCCAAAAATATGACCCAAACAATTCTAAACATCAAAATACACGAAATTATGTATGCAGACCCTAAGAACTGCATGGGAGGGATCATTGAACCGTGAAAAAAACTCTTCAAAAATGTTTCTACGGAATATGAGGACCTTTTCTATCAAATTTAAAAATGAAGATATGTTGTGAATGGGAATGTTTTCGTAAGTGTTTGTAACATATGACATATGTAACATAACATATATTTTTATCCACTACAACTTAGTAAAATATCACTTTTTTCAATCTCTTTCGCTTTCGCTGTTGAATAATTTGAAAACACACAAAAAAGGAACAAAGTTTGAAGAGAGATCTTATAAACAATTGTCCAAACCAAACGTTAAACGTCTACCCTTTTTTAACAAATTTAAAATATTACACAAAAAATGGAAGACTTACTCGAAGTAACAAATGTGCATTAATTACTGCGAACCCTCCCAGCGAGCGCACGAAGACACCCGTGACAGCTGAAAAATGTTACAAATTTACTTCAATTTACTTCGTCGATTACAGCTGCACGTCCGCTGCCTCGGTCGCGCAACGTTGCATGCCGCTGCCCACATCATGCCTGTGTGGCATATTGATTGATTTTGATTGATTCATTACCACGCGCACCGTGACACGCACTTGCTCACCCGGTGGCCACAGGTCCACCGGCTGCTGCTGCCGTCGCTCGACGTACTTACACTCTATCTGCTGTACGTGACGGGATGTGAACTGTGAGAAGCGACTTCGAAAGAGTCTTCGCCACCACAAACAAACAAACAAACAAACAAACGGCAAACGTGTGACGACACGGGTGGAATTCGGGTGGATCCGATGGCAGGATCCGTGACGCGATCGTTATCGTTTCGTCGTTCGCCTTGCCTTGCAGGGTTTAGGCAGACGGAGAGCCCTTTTTTCTCGCGTTGGTGGTCGCCCGGGGGCAAACACTTCCTGCTTTCACTCATCATCAGCCGCGCGGGTGTGCGTGACGACGATGCAATCGATTGTTCTGGAGCCAGTGGAGCCGAAAGGAGGCTTTCACCAAGGCGTTACACGTTTTTACACTGTCCGATCCTTAAGATTGGTACACTCGAAAACAACCCGAAGAGAGAGAGAGAGAGAGAGTTGGTTCGTAGCGCTTGTTGTTGTGCGTTGTTGTGTGCCCACCGGACCGGGCACATACACACGCACCCACACACACCCTACACTTCATGTTAGTAAATACAAAGCAAAAACCAAACCAAACAAATATTTTGCGCGTTGTCTTTTTTGATCGTTAGCCCACGTTGATTGATGGACGCGTTAAAGAGTGCATGAGAGCAAATACATAAATAACATTATAACGAAACTGCAGACACTGTTTTAACATTAGCGAGCAAGCAACCAACCCTGTGTACTAGGCGACTTCTCCCCCAGATCCCGAGACAAAATGGAGCAACAAAAAGGGAAGGATAACCAGAATCATCCACACACACACACACACACACACACTAGCGAAGGGCGCATGGTGGACGAAAGAACATCG
>KZ072064.1:0-13474 GCA_002091845.1 Anopheles cracens
TGGGGTGCTAGTAGCAGTCAGCAACTAGTTCGCATCAGCTGGCTGGATCTGGTACGTTCCGGAAGTGTTGCGGTCTAATATGTACTGCTAATAGGTAGAAGCGTTTCGCAGTGCTGTGTATATTTTTATACGGAGTCAGATAAATTAATTGCGGGAATATCAACAACCTTAGAAAGGGCATACTGTTTGTTTTGAGCAATTTTTTACAGCACTATTCTGACTGGAAAAGAATAATTAATGTATATTTGCATACCTTTAGGCGCAATCTTTGAGAATATAAATTAAAAATAGAACTCATAAAAAACAAGTTTGATTAAAAGCTGGCCTAGACCGCTTTACTTGTAAGTTCTTCAGGTTCTATAAGTGGTGTTAGTTGTTCGACGGTTCATCATGTTTTCTCGCATTTTATCTCCTGCTTGATCTCATCACACACACTGTACCTGCCGTCACGCTTGAACCGATCCGACATCACGGTAGACTGTCGATGTCGTCGAGGGAAAAGATTGTGCACCGTCCAGACTGACCGCAACCGGTCAACCAAACGGCCACGAACGGCTCACCCCGAACGACGGCTCGGTCCGGTCGTACAAAGTACGCCGAACGCAACGCCGTTCGGTGGAAATTTATTCAACGTTGCAACGCAACTGCGCTGCAGCACCGTCCCGTGTCTTTCTCTTTGGCCTGCACGCGGCTGTGGTTGTTATAAATTCTCGCTGCAATGCCAACTCCACAAGAATCGCATTCAACGTCGAAAATAGGGCTTCCCTCCAACCTCTTTTCTACCGGCAGGGAGTAAAATTAGCATGCTGCCACATTTCCTTCCAATGCGATTAAGCCATTGTACGAGCGCGGTGTTTCGTTTGAGCAACGCTGTTCAGCTGACCCGTTCTGGTGCAGTTTCGTCAGGCCAGCAGGGATTGTATCCAGCTGTGAGTGAAACAATGGGCTTGCCGCGTTGCCAAGTGTACACAGTAACCTCACACGCCTGCGGGACAGCCAGTCGGAATGAGGGTTCCGTTGTTCACGCAATCACGGGCACCACTCAACGGCGGTTTCTTTCAGCGTCCACGTTCCGTCATAATTGGATGACGAATCATAAGCGATCACTGTCACCACTCGGGGCGTTTTGTCCTGGGTAAAACCCTTTTATCCCTCACGGAACGAGTGGACTTTGGCGGGTGTTAGCAGAGCAGTTTTTTATGGGGTGCTAGTAGCAGTCAGCAACTAGTTCGCATCAGCTGGCTGGATCTGGTACGTTCCGGAAGTGTTGCGGTCTAATATTTACTGCTAATAGGTAGAAGCGTTTCGCAGTGCTGTGTATATTTTTATACGGAGTCAGCTATATTTATTGCGGGAATATCAACAACCTTAGAAAGGGCATACTGTTTGTTTTGAGCAATTTTTTTGCAGCACTATTCTGACTGGAAAAGAATTATTAAAGTATATTTGCATACCTTTAGGCGCAATCTTTAAGAATATAAATTGAGAATAGAACTCATAAAAACAAGTTTGATTAAAAGCTGGCCTAGACCGCTTTACCTGTAAGTTCTTCAGGTTCTATAAGTGGTGTAAGTTGTTCAATGGTTCATCATGTTTTCTCGCATTTTATCTCCTGCTTGATCTCATCACACACACTGTACCTACCGTCACGCTTGAACCGATCCGACATCCATCCGCCTCAATCACGGTAGACTGTCGATGTCGTCGAGGGAAAAGATTGTGCACCGTCCAGACTGACCGCAACCGGTCAACCAAACGGCCACGAACGGTTCACCCCGAACGACGGCTCGGTCCGGTCGTACAAAGTACGCTGAACGCAACGCCGTTCGGTGGAAATTTATTCAACGTTGCAACGCAACTGCGCTGCAGCACCGTCCCGTGTGTCGTATGCGCCCGGAATGTTTTGATAACCCACCTACAGATACCCTCTCTCTAAAGGTCATTCGCAATGGACGGGTTTCGTGTTTTCTCGAGGAATCGTTTGAGCTTGTTTATTTTTTGTTGTTGTTGTTCGGTTTAATGATTTCTGCTCTCGGTATCCGTCGTCTCTTTTGCTATTGTGCCGTGGCTAGCGGCGTTCGCAGGCACGATAGTTGATAATTTGGTTATCGAAATTAATGGCGGTGACTTTCGTGCCGGTTGTGCAGTTTGCGTCGAACAGAGCGATGGTGATTGATTTTATTGCGTCAACACAAACGTTCGCACGATGGTCGACAGGTCAGGCGAGAGAATGTGATGGTCGATTCAGCCAGAAAGTATGCAATTCGAATAACAAACGTTTTAAGTATTGTTTTACATCACTTGATGGTAACGCGGTAAAGATAATGACACTATTTTGCCTACATTTTGGCGTTACCTTGTTAATACATTTGTTTTACTGCTACAAATTGTGTTATGGTCTCGGAATTGATTGTGTTTTTCTCCGATTATTCAATATATTTTTTACCTTTGTGTTATATTGGAAAACATCAACAGTTGCTCGTTGGTTGATTCGCTTACTACCGATGCTTCAGATCATCCGGGTATCCATCACCGAGAAGGGCTATTGTCGTTTTTCCCTTGTCGAACAAAGCTTCAATAAGGTTTTTGCTCATCGTTACAAAAGGTCAATGAAAGTTTTTCGCTTACCTAGCACCGTTGTATTCGTTCTTTTCTTGCTCGCCTCATCGACACCCATCGTTCCATCGTATCATTTTTACTTACTTTTGCGTGCACTTTGAGCGAACCATCACAAGCGCTAAACTCTGGTGATTATTTTGCATTCTCCATCGTTCCGTTGAATGTCAGTCTGTCTATTTCTGCAGGGTTCTTTTTTACTTACTGGAACTCGGAACAGAAAACCTTCCGCGCGTTATCCGTGGTGGATGTTTGCGACTGTTCGTGAAAGCTCGACTCACTCCCCCTGGCCAAAAGATGCAAATTTAGTGAAGGAATATCATCCAAACGGACGAAGCAATAGGAGGATGATTTTCAGTTTTCCTGCTTCGCTCGCTTCCTACCAGTACATTGGGTTGGCTTGGAGTTTATGAGCGTAGTTAAAATATTTTACGATACGATTGATCCATAAAGAATGCGTTCTCGCTGCTTATTATGCTTCTTCATGCTCTGTCGGATTCTATTCGCGTGCTGTGCGTTTCCATCTCTTGCCTTTTACTGATTCCATGGCTCTGCTGAGTAACCTTGGTTTGTTTGTCTAGCTCCGGTAGGGGGCGTGGTTGTTTCGCGAGGCAACCCACATTTTAAGGCCGACGAATGACACGCGTATTTTACGCGGTTTATTCCATTGCATAATCGGTAGGATCTAACGATGATTTTACAATCTGCTCTAGGGGTAGGTCCTGCCGTTTGGTTTGTTGCCGTGAAATTTGGTAATAATGTGTTTAGCTTGTTTATGCTTGTTTGTGCTACGGACGGCAGTATTTTTCTGAATACAATTATAAAGCAGACACATTTGTACGACTCTAGATTATTTTTGAGCAATATAGATGATTTTAGCTCCGCAGGCAAGTCTGAAGAAAATGTGTGTTGAGTTTTATGTTTATTTGATTTATTCACAATACGAATAAAGTAAAATAAAGATTAACGATTCTTGCAGTATGGCTCAACGCGGACTTATCAGCCCGAAAGTATGCAATCTGAACACCAATCTCCAATAGTGTTTTGTTTGTATGGTCATGTAGCGCAAATTGCATTGTTTTAGGCGCAAATAAACTACTTATACTGCCGTGAGCTACTGAGCTACTTAATTCCTATTTAAATCGCTGTAGAATTGTTTGAGCCGTTTTTAGAAGTGCTAAAGAAAACATGAGCCTATCCATTTCTAGAAAATCTCAAAACGCTTCATCCTTGGGCCGTGAGTGCTAATGAAACTGTTCCGTATCGAGCGCAGATTTAATGGATCGGCTTCTCCTGCAATCCCAGCTCGAGCATGTGGTGGTGCGCAAAAAGTGAAATTGACCTCCTCTGGTCGCAAACCCCCAATGCTAATGAACCCCGTTCCCCTGCCCGGCGGTTGGATCAGCAAAAGTTGAAAATAAAGTGTAAATTAATCCAGTAATTTCATCTGCCAACAGCCTTGCTCATCGAAGTTTTAACGAGTGTGTCTGTGCGGTGCCCCTTGGCGGAGAAGCGTCTTCCCGGGAGAGTGTGTGCGTGAGTCGGTCCTAGATCCAGTGGCCCACTGATACGCTCCGGCAGCGTACAATGGACGTTGTGAGCGCCCCGCTTCAGAATGGCGGAATCCTAAGCTGCCGGCAGCCCGCGTCACACACCCTGCACTGTAATAACAATTGAAGAGAAATTATGGTTCCGGACCGTGTCCCCGTCCCTTGCAGGCGTGCCCGGGACAAGCCCGGGCAGGCGACGAACTGGTGACTATAATGGCGATATGTGAGTTCATGAATATTCATAGCGAGCACGGGCGGGCGTAGCGTAGCGTACGAACGAACGAAGCGAGCGTTCCTTAAGCCCGGCGACAACTGCGCAGCCGTCCGGGGCAGCCGTGGCTTGAAAATTCCGATAGTGAAATATTTTTATATCCCACCGAGGCGAGGCGAGTGCATCTTTCTTTCCTGCGACCGGTAGTGGTGGTAGCAGCAGCATTCTGCTCCGAGCAGAAGAAGCGGCCTGCCGGTCAGCGCGACTAGTGCAACGATTGCCGGCCCGGTGAGGGATCGTGGTCGAATTATAACATGATATAAATTCCCACTTTTTTGGGCGCTCCGCTCGGTTCGGGCTCGGTCATATTTTTATGAACTTTCGCTCGGGGTCCGGTACCGGTCGTGCTGCAGGCCGCAGGCTGGAATCACAATGTTTATTGTTATGAGTTGTTTCCGATGGAACGAGAGCAGTTGCAGTTTGCCGGCTGCGATTTTGATGACATGGATACTGAGGCTACAGCACTGCTTCTGGGTGAGTGAGCTCACTTTTTATAGTACCTGAGAGATGAAGTTTTTGCCTGGTCCTGATTGAACCATGGCGAGCGATAGTGTGGAGCATTGTAAGGCAATGCAGCTGAAGTTCTGTGATGTAACCTGTAACTTCATGGTATGGAGGGATTGTTTTATAGGAAATGTTATTAGCGTTAAGGGACTTACAAACAAGGATATGTTTTGCAAGGGAGAAAAAGTGGAGTTCGGTGAATGTTACCGTGATTTTTTGCATTTTTACCGTTGATCTGTTTTTTCAATGCGTAGCACCATTTGAGGTGAAAAGTTCCACCATAGTAGCACTAAGAAACAATCGAAACTAATACGCTTTCGTTTCATCAAATCACACTTATCAACAGATCAAACATCAGCTAGGTTTATCTGTCTCCAATTTTAAATTACTGGCAGCTTAATGTCATTCAAAGCGTTTCTCATTTCGAAGTCCCTCGCATTCCGAAGCATCTCTGCGTTTCGTGGAATACAGTCCCAACTCGTCCGTGGAAGCAAGTCGTAGCCGGGTAGTAATGTATTAACACATTTCCCATCCCGCGGCCAGCGCGTGGAGCGTTCAATCAGATCCATAACGAGCGTGAAATGTGCACAATTCAAGCTAATTAAGTTTATTGCACAGCGGTGCACCAGTAGCAACGGGCGATCCATTGGTGCGTATGAGCTAATCTTAATTATGGCCAGCGTTTCGGTTTACTGGCAATCTATGAGCGAATGAGCCTTTAGCTCTCCTCCCTCGTCCAATCCTTCCTTATTCGAACCAATTTCACTTCGCGTTTGTCGAGTCCGACAGCGCTGGGGATGAGTTATGCTACCGTTAAATAAAACACAAATAGGGAAAAAACCCATTGGTTTCGATATTTATGGGTTCCTTTATCATATTTCACCGCAGCTCGGGTGTGTGATGATCGACGGAAATGGTTGGCCGGTTTGGTTCGGCTGTGTGAGGGTACCCTGAAAAAATTATGCCCCAGCGTGTAGTGCGGACCTGATGGAGCGTTAAGCATACTTTATGCGTTCCGATAGATGGAAACTGTCGGCCGTGGAATAGGGCGTGTATCACGTTGCGTGTGTGCTGTCTACCGTAGAATGTTGTGGGTTGAACGAAACTGTCTAATGAAAGAACGATAATAAAGACTGTTTCGACATATCGGTCAAGATGTCCAGCAGTTGCTTCATATCAACTTAAAACAAGTATGAGGATGTGCTATGCAAATTGCATACGACTAGGCGCATTGCATAGAATTCCCAGAAAGCTGTTCACATCATAAGACAAAGCAAATTGCCAGACAAAAGATTATCATCTACCAAGCTAGGGGGATGTCAAGACTATCAAACACAATGTGTCCTAAAATATGCACTGAAACAGCACTTTCGTTATCGAATAATCGGAAGAAATCAACTTAACAAACAACAACTATACCGAGCAAGCGTCAAATAAACCCCTACACATGTTCGTACACCGTTTTACACTGCTTTCCGAATCTTCGGTGGCGTTATCGGGAAGCTCGGGCGCTGGGGAGCCGAAAAGAGGGAATAAAATTTCGCCCAGTGCGGACATCCGATGTTTGTCTTTTAAGTCGCCGGAGTGTTGTCCGGGTGTCCTAACGATATCCGCTTTCTGCTGTTGCTGATGCTGCTGCCCCTACCGTCGCTTCTGCGTAGGGCGACCATATCAGACCAAATGCCGCGGGCTAGGCTGCAAGTGAGCGTTTTCGGTGGGAGCGTTGTACAAAATAAAGTGAGGGGAAAGTTTTTAATAAATATTTACAGTCCGGATCAGTGGCGGTGGGGCTGCAGATCACAGCTGGTGGAGATTACTGCAGCCTAAGCCGTGGAGGGAAAACGCTTGCGGGTGGAACAATCTTTCCTCTGCGATAGGCGTCGAGTGGTTCGGGTCTATCGGGAATTACGTAACCCTCTGTGAGAGGTGTACGAGAAATCAATCCAGTGGAGATGGAGAACATGACGTTCGAATGACTAAATGGAAAAAAATAGACGCAAAGAAACCACAGTCCATTTTTTCATCCTTTTCCGGCAAATCTATAAAGCAGGTTTGAACATTTCTTTCTAGTACAATAGAAAGCGGGAAAAATGGAATTAAATGGCATTCGTGTATTACGTCTTGCATACTTGAGGGCGTATTTTTTAAATGAGCCGACAAGTATGCAATCTGCAACACATATATTCAAGAAACGTGTTAATTACGATTTATTCGCATGGTAAGAATTCACTTTGCTAGATTAACACTGTGTAAGGTTTCAATTTCACATCTGCCTAGAGTTTGAAACACTGTTTAACTATTGCATCGTGTAGCGTCTACAACAAGCTTGCTTTACTGGGACTGGATTAACAAAACGATTGTCGCTCAAATTTCAAGCTAATTTTGTAAATTTTCCCCCAAATGTATGCGCTGTATTGGAAGGAAATGCTTTATTGTCGCCAATTTCGTTAACTATTCCCACCGAAATAGAAACTTTCTGATCTGCTTGCACCGGCTACCGGAAACATTTCAATTGCCGTTCGCTCCCCGGCACACTACGAACCGATTGCCCGGTGCCTGCTGCGTTCCGTTTGGCATCGGAATTAATTGTCAACCAACCGGCCAACTGGAGGGCACAACAAACAGTTGCAAACCCCGTCGGTACCGTCGCCGCACAGCAGCGGGCGACTCATCCGCTCGTCACCGTGTCCACCGTCGCCGTCCTGGTCGTCGCGTTTGGCGTAAATTTGATTTCAACCACCGCACCGCAACTCCCGGCCGGCGTAACTCGTCGGTCCCGAGGTAAGCAAAACCGAGTAATCAGTTGAGAATTTTAATTATCCCCTCGGGGCGATAAATTATTCACTTTAATTTGCACTTTGCCATCGCCACCGCTACCGGCGTACGCTTCCTTTTGGCTTCTGCAGCACGAACCGACCGCTGTGTTCTGCCAGGGTGCCGGCCGCAGGGTGAAACTATCGTAAAAATGGTGGTGTCCAAAAAACTCGTGCTGCACTGTTCGTACCGTCCAGGGGCCAGGGGGCTTGACGGTGGCAACATCGAGACAAAACGCTTTTGCTCATTTGACTGCCGCTCGTTTCGCTTCTCTCCGGATTCGGCGGGATTTATTAAGGAAAGTTGCATTTCTTGTTGCACCCCGGCACGGCGCCCGTGCTTGTTGGCCTAAAAACGTGATTCATTCGAAAAAGTTTGGATATTTTCTTACGTATTGTTTTTGGTTTCTCGCAATGAGAGAGAAACCGGGTTGTACAACTGCAGACGTAACTCTAGAAACTGGTAGTGAAAAATGCTTCAAGTTTCCACAATTCGTTTAGCAAATGAAACTCATTTTCACTGCTGGAGACAGTTCCCTTTCTTGGTATTGGGATTATTTGCAGCCATGCAATCAATTTGAAGTTTCAACATCTACTTCATCTTATCGTTAAGCATAAAAAGTTTGAAAAACCATTCCACAACTATTGCATACATTTAGGGGATTCCGTTTCATTAAAATGAAACCCTTTTCCTTATTCTTTAACTCATCCAATAACAAAGTCATATTGTCCCTCCGTCACGTGTCATGCATCATTAGAGCAAGTTACAACAAAATTGGTGCACTTCAGAGCGCAACCAACGAACCAGTGTTCAAATAATCCTTCAAACTAGCCTCACATGCGCCATGTGCCTCATTGGCTAGCGTAAAATCATGTGATTTCAGTGAGCAATGAACGTGCTCAAACTTTCTTGCGTCGTGAAAGCCAACTAACGAGCTGTTGTCAACCAGCTTACGCGCTCTTATGGGCTTGCTGGGAAATACCTCAAAATCGTAGCACCATCGAGTAGTTTTTCCTTCTCTTTTACATGTTCCGGTTATATTCCCGGAGTGCGGCTTCCATTCCGCTCTGCAGTACGTAAGCGCCCGTGAACGCCTTTGCCTTTGAGCGCAGTTCGACCGACCGATGTGGCCGACCGCGCGAAGGAACGCTTGATGTTGCGCCCGCTGTGTGAAAGGCGAAAAAGTGTGATGTGGCGACACGTTACTATGCCGTGGCCGGCTTGTGGTCACCGGCAAAAAAGGGGAAACCGACGTAGCGAAAGCAGCACAGCCTCAGCATCGGGGACCGAAGTACTAACGAGCAAACTTTACGTTTGTGTTGAATTACAATCGAGAGCCGCACTTCAACATCGACGAGCTGCTGCTGCTGATGCGGATGCTCCCCCAACCTGAGGACATTTGTTTCCACTCGCGTTTTTTCTTCCTCTTCTTTCTTTACCACTCGAGGCGGCTTGACGCAAGGCGAGACAATGTAAGGCTCCGGTCGGCCAGTACTGTGTACGGAGAGTCCTTATTAGCACCTTCCGCCAGGAGAGCAGACGAGCAGATAGCGCACCGGAAAATCCTGCACAGAGGCTGAATCTCATTAAAACTGAGCCACTCGAAATCACCGATAATAACGTGAAGTGACCGTTCGGGCGGAAGTAAAAACCGTGCAAAGTCCTCGAGGTTAGTGGGTTTTTTTTCTATTTCCTCCTGGTTTCCCTGCAGCGCAAATGCCGCTTGCAAATGGTTTGAAAGCAACAGATTGGTCAACAGATTCAGGTCCCTGTTGCGGACGATAGCGTTTTTGTAAATCTCCTTGCTCATTCCCTTGGTTGGGTGGCAGAATTTTGGGAATTCCGGAGACCGAAAAGGCACACAAACATTGCCGAACGAGCATGGAGAGTTCTGACATCAAATCACTTGTTAAAATTTAATTATTACGTAATTGCGGCGTGGGATGCGCTTTAACGATCGAGATTCTTCCCACGCATTGATTGAGGAATCGAGCATGACAGTTCTTCGGAGCAATTTTATTTGAACACGGTTGTTGGAATGCACCAAAAGAATGTAATTTTAACGACAAACGCTTTATTAAATTATTATTAAGGCATTATTTACCAAGCCTTAATAAAGATTGCTGAACCTGCGTTTGGCACTGTTTACATTAATTATGTTCAATTGCATACTTTTAGGCTGATATGTTCACTTTTCCCCATCAAATATGCACTCCGAGATACAATCCCAATTTGTAAACACTTTTCCGCCTTTTTTGTTTGTGAGGGCTGTTTAGTAAACATTTCCTTCTGTGTCAATTCCAGTTCCTGTCAGACAAACATTTCCTTCTGTGTCTGAAACGTGTCAATTTTGTGTAATATTATCAAACTGTATGCCTCATCTGCTTAGAATCTGTATAACAATATTCACAATATAAGTTTGAGATATCGTTGTTCTGTTTCCCATTAAACCCATACAACCTCCACTTCTTTCGGAAAATGCAAACAAAGTTCCTCTTTCCAGGCCATAAAATGCATCAGCACAAACCTCGCAGCATCAGCAAACCCTAATGAATCCGTCACAGAGGGCAAAATTGCGCATGAGGTGTCCGTTATGCCAACAAATCCCACCATCGCGAAACGTACGCAATAATTACGCTGCGTAGAGCTAAAACAGAAATTATCATGCCAAATCGCAATCTGAGCGCTGGCAGGCTAAGGAAACTTTTCAAATTACGCTAAAACCTCTTCGTCGCTTACGAGACGAGGGCGGGTCGGGAGAAAAGTTTGCACTCCCCACCCACCAACAGGCTCTGTTGCACGTGATTCCAGCAGACGAATGAAATCTCCTGAAGATGTTTGCGGTTTCTGGAAAGCAAACCATAACTTAGAATCGTGTGTTTTGCCGTGGAATTGGAATGCCTCTCAGTCGAATGCATCCAGATGCAGCCCGATTTTGATGGCGAAGTAATTATCGAATCAACGCGACCAAAATGAGATTGCATTTACGAAATTGAGACAGAATGCAGGAAGTATGGTTCGCAACTAAAGGATTCATTTGATTGCATACGTTTAGGCGTTGTTGAAAATTTAATCATCTCACGCGCTTCGGATTTTCCATAAGGCCAGTAAGGCTTGAAAAATCATCAATTGTTGTCCGTTTTAATATACAATCCATGTAACTTCATTGGAAAGAATGCTTCCACTACCAATACCGGATAATCCATCGAAATGAAACCCATCAAAAGACGATGAAGCTTTGCGTCAACACGTGCTGGTTTGGGTTGCGTTGCGTTCATAAGTCATCCCTGCAATGCACGCTGCTGTAATGGATCAGATGCGAAAGGAAAAAAAAAAACAAAAAAACGACACGAAGAGAAACGGACTAATTCGTCTTTTTTATGGTCCGCCCTGTCCGTTCCCTCCCGGTGGTGGCGACATTCATCCCCCAAAACCCCGGCCCGGAAGTGACACCACAGCTGACCTTTCCCGGGCGCACAGCGTTTCCCAGAATTGCACTGGGTTGCGGACGGCTGCGGACCAGCACACCTGCACCAAATTGATAAAGTAAAACACAACGCCAGGGCAGCGGGTCAGGGGTGGGTCGAAAGTATCCAACCGACTGTTGGCCATCGGTCATTTGCTGGACAAATGGAACGAGAATCGGAACGAGTTCGTTGGATGAGACAGATTCCTCCTGCAGGGGAGCGTTTTTCCGGCACCCCAAAAAGAAAAGCAGAGAGAGAGAGGCGCAGGAGGTGAGATTTATACTCGAAACGTGCCTATAAAAATATCATGACTCTATGAGCTGACGCTGGCGTACCCCTTTTCGCTCAAACTGTCGTCAGCCGGCTGGACCGGAGGCAGAAATTGCTGCTGCAAGTTTTCTTCCCTCGTTGTGAGAGAGCTTTGACCTTTTTTTTTACAACAGCTGAGGATCTAGTTTAAGGTCGGCATGGTCTGGCATGGAAAAGTAATTAATTTTTTACAGGATTTTTATTTTCGTTCAATTGAATGTGCTTAGTGTGCCATGAGCCTCAGTAGTCCCTCGTCAGTAAACGTACGAAATACTTCAAACAGGAAAGATTTCACACAGGGGTTTGCGTCAGTATGAAACAACAATATCTCCGCACGGTACACGGTTGCATATGACAGGCAACAAATGGCCCTCAATTTCGCAAAGTGTTTGTTTGCCCACGGCGCTCGGAGTAGCTGCATGATCTATTGGGGGAATCTGCTTTCTCCAAAGCGAGCTCCATCGGGATGCGGACGTCGCAAATATATGATTCTGTATCATCGCTTATCACACCCACACGATCACGCCATTACGATGCGCCGAGGCGGATGGTAACGCCTGTTTTGCTACCGTCACCGAACGGGTGACGGATTTCAGCAAGGTGCCGGTGGAAGAATGAATGTGAGGTAAGATTGCTGCCCGCTGGGCATTTGTTACAAGTGGGAAGCAGCTGCCGTGTGTGTTGATATTGGGTAAATATATTGCTTTCGAACATGCAACATTAATTTTACATATTTTTCATATGAGATCGATATAACATTTCAAAGTTTTTAAAGGGATCGATTCAAATGTTGTATGCGCCTAAAAGTATGCAATTTATATTAAAAACAATAAAGCAATCATTTTATTTGTTGCTTTGATTGCTTAATAATGGAATATCGTATATGATTATGCGTTGCTAGACCCTAGAAGATTACGTACCAATCGTTTTTGAAAATCCAAATGGACTTGATTATTTACATTTTCTGTTCCCATGTACGAAAGAAATGACATCCTCGAAATTAAAAGAGCAATTCATGCACGAATGTTTTTCCCTGTGGAGTCAGTCGAAATTTGTGAAAATGATTCCATGAAATAATCAGCTAAATATGTGATAAACCATGGCCTTGACAGTATTTCCAGGGAACCGTGATTAAGCAGTCAGAATAACAATTCGGGATCGAAATCAGAATCAACTCCGACCCCGAGTGATTTTTCGTCGATAAACCGCGCTCTCCACTCAAAGGAAGTAATAAATCGTTGTCTGCCCCGCGATTGTAGGTTTATTATGCGATAAACAATTCGTCATAACTGTTCTGCATTGTCAGTGGCACAAAAATTCATGGAAAACTCATTCGTGCTTGATGATCCAAATTTAACGATAAAATATTCGAGTTTTCAGCCGCATCGCGTCGGCAAGAAGAGAGGAGCTAGCGAAAGCGAAATCAAGCATCCTCTCAATACGACTTCTTATTAATCACAACACGAGACGTTTCGTCCGGTTCGATGATGTATGCGAGCGTCTTCCAAAATGGATTATTCTAATTTCGCTGACAGACAGCCCGTGCGAACGTAGCGCACGGGCAAACGGTTTTCCAATTCGTTCCTTTGCTGCTGTGCGCGCGAACGAAACCGGAGAGCTACGTCGCTCGGCTCGCCAGAATGAATGAACTCAGCATTTCGCTTCCGATGCGGGAGCGGGGTGAAAATTCCCACTTCCAGTTTCCAGCAAGCCCAGCACCAGTCAGCAAAAACAAGCAAACGTGGACGGAGGACCGAGGAGGGGCACTATATTACAAACGAAACCCGGAAAACTCGTACGAAAGCGAAAGCCCCGAAGTCGATGAAGATGTGGCTATTTTTGTTTCCAATAAAACACTCCCCGCGATCGATTTATTTGATCACCTTTTCATTCCGTTCCGAACAGTTTAAAAAAAAATCTCCGCAATAAAACATCACACCGAA
>KZ072064.1:35267-46894 GCA_002091845.1 Anopheles cracens
CCCTCTCCAGCGGCATAAACCTTTCGGCAAAGAATGCCGGCAGCACACGAATTTCACCGGGGAAGGGCGAGGATTAGGCAACTTTGTCGCACGTTAAACGAGCGACCCTCAGTGAGCGTAAACCATACGCAAGGTCGAGCCGCTGCCACTTGAGGCAGGCACGCCAAGAATGTGGGCACGCTGCGTACCGGGCGTAATCGCACCGATTACGCTATCGTCGGGCACTGATCTCGTTACGATAATTTTATTCTCGGTAGGTAATTTCCACTTTCAGTATTTAAATCCCACGCGTTTTTTTTCGGTAAGGGCAGGGCTTTTCTTGCGGTGGTATGGGCGGAAGCGGAAGGGACGGTGCGTTTATGTCATAAAAAATGCTGCTAAGAAAAATGCGTAAGGCGTTAAGGACACGTTAAGGTGTGGAACGCGATGGATGGAGAGCTTTGCCATGCCTTTGTGCTCCGCCCGAACAGGGGAAACCAGCGAATGCCAGCGACCCAGTGTGGCAGCTTTATTGTTTTCTTCCACCTTTCCGTGGCAGGTTTTGGCTCCGTTCTTTGCGCGGTGGTCTTACAGTATTTTTCAGACCATTCTTCAACGTCGAAAGCTTGTAATGTTAAGAAACTATTAAGAATCATAGTCGAAATTTTCAATATAAAGTATATAAAACCAGACTACATTCATAATATCAAGCAGTTGATGATCATTTTAACAACATTAGCTTTCAGTTCTTTGAAGAATAAATATTAAAATTGATTTGCACTCGTTGAACAAAAACTATTCTATTCTATTCAGAGTATTCTGCCATCAAGTTCTTCTAAAACTTAACCAACCGTTACTAAGATAACAAGAAACCTTCACATGATAGCAAGCTTTCTAGTTGATCGAGCAAATTGCCGGAAAAATGGATGCAATCTTTTTGCGTAAGGTTAACCGTCAAAGAATTGCATACATTTAGGCGTCGACAATGGAATTACGTTAAATATCCTTTTCTAATCTTAGGAAATCATAGAACTAGTTTGTAGAGCACTGTGCCTCCGTCGTGCATGTGTGCGTTGATTGGAGGGAGACGAAAACGGGCTTACCGGGCCGGGTCCATCCAGTCGGCTTGTTAGTCCTCTTTGGAGGGAATTTATGGACTCTGCCCATACGCGATCTCGTGCCTTCACGCGGGTGCGTTTTTTTTTTTGCATAAGCACCACCTCACACCAACCTTCGCCGAAAACTGTCCCTTGCAGTACGAGCAGCTCGCCTGCTGGAGGTTTTTTATTCGTTTAAGCAATTTTATTCGAAACCGGGTTTTTGTCTCGTGCGCTCCGGCGGCACTTGCGGTTTCTTTCGAGACACCGTAGCTTTTCTTTGCACAATAACAACGTTGGATTAATGAAGCTTATGCAGCGTAAGACGATGACAGTGGGAAAATTATTATCCTCCCGACCGCGTGCCCGGTGTTTGTGCAGGGGCTTCTTTTTTTTGCTTGCCATCGAGCATGTACCGCCGGCTTATTTTTTGTTTGCCCCAACGTCTGCTTAGTGCTCATCGGAACAATAAAACCGAATTTCGGTGGCGTGCCGAGTCGGTTCGGGCGAGTGGGACGAAGAGTGGAAAAATAAATCATAACATACAGCGGAATAAAAAGGAAACTCCGGCCCACATTCAAACGACAACGACATAAAAAAAAACAACTACGCGCGTTCTTCAGCCGAGCACGCATGCCAGCCGTCGATATGTTGTTGCTCCCACAGAAACACATTCCAATGACACGTTGGTGCGGCGAAGCGGTGGCAGGCTAGGGTGTCGGTAGCATTATTAGCATATTATTGGATGTTTGTTACTGGCATGTGTGTTTCGAGTGCCGTTGGCGACGTTGGAATTATTCGCATTTTGGGTAGTGTTTTTTCGCGTCGCTACTGTAGCTCTCATTGCGGAACAACAGCGGAACCATTGCCCAAAACCAGACGAGTTTATCGATAAAGTATGGTTATGATTATGGCATTGTTTTTATTTGCGTTCCGGCACAAATGTGTTCTATTTACTCGCATTTTCGTTGATTTAGCCATAGCGTTCTCATATTTTCGGAGGGAGTGAGTGAGTTTTATCCAAATTCGTTCCAAATCCATGTTTTTTTTACAGTGAAATAATCCTATCTCCCGAACGTTCTTCGCAGCTCACCTGAACCTTTCGACCGAATGGATTAAAAGTATCAGTATCAAGGTGGAGCAAACTGATTTGTTGCACATAGCGATGTAAGTGAATATTATGACAAAACAATCACAACTGTTGCGAGGTCGTCTAAATCACAAAATTCATCGAAAACCAAACCAAGCGTTAGCGGGCTCAATCCTTCTCGGAAGGAACGCATCGAAGTCATGCGCCATGCGGCCACGGAGGCGGGAGAGTAAACGATCTAATGTTTTCGGTGGAAAAAAGAACGGCTTAAGGCTGAGAGAGAGAATTCGTATCAGGTTCTAGGTATGAATTTCTGCAAAACGTTATCCTAGATTTTATTTTTAATGCTCTCTGAATGCCTCCTAATACAGCGAACCACCTTTCATTGGTTCGTTTTGTGTCCCGCTCCGTCGGAAGAAATTCCAATCCAGCAACGACATGAATACGGCCCTGAACAATGCCCGGGATGTGACTCAAATTCATAAACGCTCCGCTGGCTAGCGTCACCCGTGCGTCCGTGTGATGCAATTTTATTTATTTATAATTCCTCCAGAATGACCACACCGGCTTCCGTTTCCCTTGAGTCCAGCGACGGCAATCGTCCGTTTTATAACTGGTACGTGATTATAATTGTTATGCCGGACGGAAAACCCGCGCCGATGGATCGATCGGCCGTCTTGTGCGGTTGTGCGCTAGTTGTGCTGTCGCATGAAGCCCCAGCGAATGCGTCCTCTGGAATTTACGATCGCTTTTGTAATCGCTGCCGGTGCACTCGACATGAAACTGACTTCATTCCGTCCGGGAAAGGGCTTGCATGGTTTAATTAGATACGTGACACCGGGCTCTATCGAGGCAAGCGCGCTGTCTCTTGCCAAGGACAGGCCAGTCAAGTGCCGTTGAAGGTTTAGATTAGCCCGGTAACGATACTGTTTCCAGTGGTCGATCATGCGGCATCGTAGAACAATGTGCTCTTGGTAGAGATGATTTCCGCAAGTAAAATGCATTTCTTGATGAAGTTATGATCGATTTATCCCTCTTGTGTAGTATTCTGCATAGTTTGTTGGTGATGCTACCTCTCCTAGTACGCTTTGGTGACCAGTTGGCGTTAAATTGCATACTTTCAGGCTGATTGAGCACAACCTCATCACATGCAATCTAACGTTGTTTAAAGAAAGGAACAGGCATCAGTATGACGTCGCGAAAGTGGTGACAATTGTCAATTAAATATTCAATTCCTTTTCCAGCAATCAACCGAGGAAACTGATTTGGATCTTCATCCAGCAAAAAAGAGTCCTAAAATCATCCAGTTAGCTAACCTTCGTTCGTGAAGGAATGCTCAAGACAATGGAACGCACATCATAAGTCAATAAAGCGAAGCATGTGGAATGTTATTTATAACAACATTTACATCATTCGCTTTTCCCGCGAAACATACAGCAAGAGGTGGTGTTCGCGAAAGTTTATCCCGTGCCGTGCCGACACGCGCGGTTTTCGACCGCGGCTGCACGGGCTACCGGCAGGGAAATGAATAATAATACGCGCAGTAAGGAAAAAAGGCCGCGCACCGGGCGCTGTAATGAGGCCATTGACCAGGGGTTGCCGGTACGGTCATAAACGCATTTTATTGTTTGTTTTCGTGGTGAAAATTGATGTGTATTTGTGGTGGAGAACACGAACAAACCGAAACTATTTGATAGTATTTTTTCAATCAAACGAGAGTTTGTAAGACCTATGTTTGCTAAACTTTACCAAAAAACAAACCTTTACAATAACATTTACTTTCCACAAACTTCCTCGCGTGATTTAAACATGTCACTCTCTGTACCAGTGCCATGTACACCTGCAACAGTGCCTTCTCATTCGCTCCTGGCGTGAGAAAACCATTCCTCCAAACATCTCCTCCCATCCAAGCAACCGGGCCGAATCCTCCTCGAAATTCCTGCCCGTGGCGAAGCAGTGTAAATCACGGCCTAAGCAGGATTAAAATATGATATCTTTTACTGCCGTGCCGACGGGAGCGTTCGCTCGGTGATCGGTGGCCAACGACACAGCGAAGCAATCCACAGCCGGTTACCGTGGCACTTTCGTCCCGGGAGCCCTGCTGTTGAAAGCTGCCCGGCCTGAGCCGTGTGGCAAGTGGCGCTTCGTTTCGATTTATGATTCCGTAAGCCACGGAACGGCGATCCAATGAACTGGCTGTGTTGTGCTGTTTGTGTGTGTGTGTGTGTGTGTCCGTCGTCATTTTGGCACCTGGTCAAATCGATGGTTGCGCAGTGATTTAATGCTGGGCTTGCCAGGGCATAAGCGCGACGACAGGAAGAAAGGATCGGCGAGCAGAAATTGCCCCTTTAGGCGTAAATAGGGTCAATTTATTTAACAGGTTCGCTAACGGGTGGTACGAGATTCACATTATGAGTGAATTTCGTGAGAAGATGTGCTTCTTTTCTGTGTTTTGTGAAAAAAAATGAAACGTTTTTTGTAGAAAATATATAAATAATGCACTTTCTAATGAAAATGCTTTCAAATTACTTTAAAATAGATTGAATTAGAATAGCTCCACAAGTGAAACAATGTATTTAGGAAAGAGAAGAGCGAGAGAAAAGCAGATAAAATGAGAATTTACCGAAATATGGTTTCAGCTTAAGATTTTTATTACACCGTACACTGCAACTCACGGCACAATTGTGTTTTTGAAGAGGATTTTCGTTTTGAAAAGCCGACGTGTCTCGTGTGTGGATGATGTGTTCAGCTCTCATGAAAATTATTACCTTTATCTAGTATGATTTTATCGTGTTCTCCAAACGGTAATCCTTTAACCCAGAGGTACATATTTACGAAACGTACAAAATTAGCCAAACATACCTTCGATATAAACTAGCATGTTTTTTTGGTTAAAATTTGCAGGAAACAAATTACATACATCTAGGCGTTAGGCAAAGTTAACCAATAACACAGTTGTGCCAAGTTCTTAGATATAAAAACTCTCGAAATTTCCTTGATAAGTATTTTTTCAATCAAACGAGAGTTTGTAAGACCTATGTTTGCTAAACTTTACCAAAAAACAAACCTTTACAATAACATTTACTTTCCACAAACTTCCTCGCGTGATTTAAACATGTCACTCTCTGTACCAGTGCCATGTACACCTGCAACAGTGCCTTCTCATTCGCTCCTGGCGTGAGAAAACCATTCCTCCAAACATCTCCTCCCATCCAAGCAACCGGGCCGAATCCTCCTCGAAATTCCTGCCCGTGGCGAAGCAGTGTAAATCACGGCCTAAGCAGGATTAAAATATGATATCTTTTACTGCCGTGCCTTACGCGTGTATATGCCCTCGCAAAAACCGGCCATTTTTATCTCGGCTCGCCGTCCGGTTTTTGATTGCGGTAAATTTATAGTCGACGACTACGACGACAACAACCGCGTGTACTCCGCACGGCACCGATACAGGGTGTAAGGAGTCATCGCGGTAATAAAACCCGAAGCGGTCGCAGATCATTTCGTTTCCTTCTGAGAAGTGGATTCGTCGTGGAGTAGATTTCCTTGATTCGTTTCTCCCGTTTTTATCTACCCCTTGTTTGGGGGGAGTGCCCAAAAAGCAGCGTGCAAGATAATTCATCATATTTCACGGCTCAACTGCGAACGCTACCCCCGGCTTCGGCATTACACACGGCCCACTGATTGAGTGGCCCAGAGGCGCACCGTGAAAGGGAACCGAAATAAAATGAGATAAAAGGGCACTCTGCTTTACGCGCTGGAGTGGAGTGAGCTGGCACGGCTCGCTAATGCCCGGGTGTTATGGTCGCAATCGTGGCAGCAGTAGATTTAGACGCGGAGGGATTTCGCGTACCATCGCGGTCACCACGCGCGTACAGCGTGCGAAACCGTGCGCGTGTGTAAATCATCATCAGCTAGAGCCGGGGTAACGAGAGAAAGTGTGAGAGAGAGAGAGAGCGAGAGAAAAGCAGATAAAATGAGAATTTACCGAAATATGGTTTCAGCTTAAGATTTTTATTACACCGTACACTGCAGCTCACGGCACAATTGTGTGTTTTGAAGAGGATTTTCGTTTTGAAAAGCCGACGTGTCACGTGTGTGGATGATGTGTTCAGCACTCATGAAAATTATAATTGCGAAACTTTCTGCTGCAACCAACTCCCCCGATATACTCCCGAGTGCTCCCTCAGGCGTTGCCAGCAACATTTAGGCAAATGTTCAAAACTACCCTCCTCCTCCGCCTCCAACACCTACCTATTCACCGTTCACTCACTTCCTCGCACGGCACAACACCATTGTTTTCTATCACACTCGCAAAAAAAAGGCACACGCCGAACGAGAAAAGCGAAACAGCCCGAACTCTATCCCACTTTGGCGCTTCCGTTTACTGCCCTTTGTTTTCGCAGCCGGGGTTACGCTGTAAGTTCACGGGACGCACGCGGTCCGGTACGCACACCGCCCTGCGCGAATCGTGTGCATCGTGTACCGGCACAACAAAGGGCGGCAGAAAAACTTCACCAGTAGAGGTGGGGCCGTCGCGTTTCTTCGTGACATAATTAAATTATAATTAACAAAATACAAGTTCCGGAACGGTGGCGTTTCTGGTTCCGCTGCTGCCACAGGCGGGCCTCGAGACGGCCCAAAGGCAAACCAACCACGCATTTTATTGTTTGTTTTCGTGGTGAAAATTGATGTGTATTTGTGGTGGAGAACACGAACAAACCGAAACTATTTGATCTAGTTTGAAATATTTAACACGCTGTTGAAAAATTTCATTTGAAAAGCTTCATTAGAACGTTTTTGCACGATTTATTTCTTTTATTGACGGTTCCTGTTTGTTTTGAGATACCCAAGCAGAAAGCATTATGCGGATGATGATTTCCATTATTAAAATTCATAGCTATTGTCGATACCAATTGCTATCGCGTGCCTATTTGTTCATTTTGGTTTGGCTGTATAGTTCATTTCATATGTTTCAGCCGTGATGGAGGCGCCTGGTGTTTTATGATTTTTCGTTTGAATTATAGTATTAGTGGACTGAAAAAAACCCCTGGCCGTTTTGTAGCACTGTAGGCAAACAAATACTATTCTCCATTTAGACCACCATATTGTTAACTAGTTCAAAATACCGAGCATTAGTGTTGCTGTGTATCATTTCTATGAGAAAATAAGCAAAACCGTAGCATTCATTAAGTTGTTACATCTTCCGTACGGGGTAAATTATGCACGAACGTCCGGCTGGTTTGCAGGAGATGATATATTTGATGATCATGGCTCATGCGTTTCTAAAATTCGTGATTGTGCTCATGAATATGAATTGCGAATGAGCCTTTCAGGACGCATGGACATTGCTACAAGGCAGCCTTTCATCTGCTAATGAAAATACTCCATTAGTTTTGTTTTTTCGATTACATTGTACTGCAAACCGCCCTAGATATTCGTGGAAGGTTCAACTCTGTTTTGATAACACAAATAGTTCACTTTGAAACTGGACATACAATGCGCAAACGATGTGTTTAGCGTGCAGATGGCATGTATGGAATGTGTTATACAAAAACGCTTCAATATCGCTTTGTTCAATCTAATCTTACAGGTGGATTCAAATAGATGTTCAACCTTTTGCCACGGCAGGGATCGAGATTTTGAATCGGAACTTCCAAATCTGCTCATGTTCACTCATCCCTTTCTCATTACAACCCGGCTCGGAGTCCTCTAATTTATGCAACGACAACGCCGCCGTCAATGGACAAACCTGGCAAACGCTTCGCGCCGCAGTCACTCCACACCGTTGCCCACTGGAACTCCCCCGGAGGGGGGGAAACAATATCATCGCCAGGTCTTTCGGTACACAAACCGTCGATTTGCGGAGATTTCGCCTTCCACTCGATTGCATACCGAGACGGAGGGTGGTATCGTAAGTTGGCCGAAAACCCTAACCCAACCACGCCGGTCAAACACTCGGGTTGGCTGTAGGGTGGTTTGAATCTCGAACAAGATGTTATTGCAATCTAGTTCCAGTCGCACGAGCCTGGGATGAGCCGTTCCCGTGCAGCCGACCAGCACCCGTGTACGTGTGTTTTGTTTGTTTTTCCAAAATTAAGAGGCCCGGGCCCGGGCGCCAGTCATGTCATTTGCTGGCCCTGTCTGGCCCTGGGACCCATCCGTGTTGTCAATCAGGTCCCGCTCTTGGAGCGGGTTGAGAATCGTGTCAAAGATCACGGCTCGGAAAATGACATGACTCGGGTTAGTTGCCGGCCGGGTGGATGCCAGACAATGTGTGTTGGGGGCTGCTTTCTTTTGCCTCTGCATACATTCGGATGGGAAGCGAAAAAGAGTGATCGCGTGGAGGACAGCGAGCATATGTATTATATTTATGATCAATAGTATTCTTATTTTCGCTTATATATTCGCCATGCAAATTTTATGCTGGTATCTACTTTAGCATTTTAGGTAGCATATTTGTGCCTGTTAACTTATTGAGCCAATTCCACACTGGACTAACCATTCAGCGCTGTTCGACTAGCAAGCAATAAGTTCAAAAAACAAATTTTAAAGTTGATTAGATGGAATTGAGAATCTGTGCGCACTACAATTTCAATTCATGTTTAGGATACACGAGGTATCAATTATAAGTGTTTTGTAGGACCACTTAAAACTTCCATTCAAAACGACAAACTGTGTGCTCCGAATATGCGAACAGCCTTTCGTTTGCTTTTTTCAATTAAAATTCAATGCACGCTTACCTACTTGCCAATTGCAATGTGGAATAATCTAAATTTACGCACTAATTGCGTGTTTATTTTCAGTTGATGGATGGATTCGCCCGTAACTATCTCGTTGACATTCGGTCAACAACAACTGACTAATTGAGCTTTTCGGAACCCCGTGATGATGTGCGGACTGGTCCCGTAGGACCCCGCCGGGCAGGCTGTGATACGGGAGCCAGAGCAAATATCGGCACAATGTTGCTGCCGCACAGACAAACAACAACCTTTTGCCACGGCAGGGATCGAGATTTTGAATCGGAACTTCCAAATCTGCTCATGTTCACTCATCCCTTTCTCATTATAACCCGGCTCGGAGTCCTCTAATTTATGCAACGACAACGCCGCCGTCGATGGACAAACCTGGCAAACGCTCCGCGCCGCAGTCACTCCACACCGTTGCCCACTGGAACTCCCCCGGAGGGGGGGGGAAACAATATCATCGCCAGGACTTTCGGTACACAAACCGTCGATTTGCGGAGATTTCGCCTTCCACTCGATTGCATACCGAGACGGAGGGTGGTATCGTAAGTTGGCCGAAAACCCTAACCCAACCACGCCGGTCAAACACTCGGGTTGGCTGTAGGGTGGTTTGAATCTCGAACAAGATGTTATTGCAATCTAGTTCCAGTCGCACGAGCCTGGGATGAGCCGTTCCCGTGCAGCCGACCAGCACCCGTGTACGTGTGTTTTGTTTGTTTTTCCAAAATTAAGAGGCCCGGGCCCGGGCGCCAGTCATGTCATTTGCTGGCCCTGTCTGGCCCTGGGACCCATCCGTGTTATCAATCAGGTCCCGCTCTTGGAGCGGGTTGAGAATCGTGTCAAAGATCACGGCTCGGAAAATGACATGACTCGGGCTAGCTGCCGGCCGGGTGGATGCCAGACAATGTGTGTTGGGGGCTGCTTTCTTTTGCCTCTGCATACATTCGGATGGGAAGCGAAACGAAACCGTTCTGTAATTTCATCGTCACCATCTGGTTCCAATGTTTCGAGCCGGAGTCGGGCGGAGTTGTTTGGCGTTGGCGTTGTGTTGTTACATCTTCCGTACGGGGTAAATTATGCACGAACGTCCGGCTGGTTTGCAGGAGATGATATATTTGATGATCATGGATCATGCGTTTCTAAAATTCGTGATTGTGCTCATGAATATGAATTGCGAATGAGCCTTTCAGGACGCATGGACATTGCTAGAAGCCAGTCTTTCATCTGCTAATGAAAATACTCCATTAGTTTTGTTTTTCGATTACATTGTACTGCAAACCGACCTAGATATTCGTGGAAGGTTCAACTCTGTTTTGATAACACAAATAGTTCACTTTGAAACACAAATAGTTTTGATGCGTTTAGCGTGCAGATTGCATGTATGGAATGTGTTATACAAAAACGCTTCAATATCGCTTTGTTCAATCTAATCTTACAGGTGGATTCAAATAGATGTTTGTTTCTCCATACATTGCATACATTACGGCGCTAAGTTTTGTTTAGCTTCAAATAATGCCAATGTAACACAGATAACGTTAGCCTGTATACTATCAAATCAGATATTTTTGAAAAGCTTTTCGATTGGATTTCATTTTGATAACCTACCTATAGCATTCGTAGGAGATAACATCGGGTTAGTATTAATTAACACCTTTAAACAATGTTAGCAATGCGTTTTGTTTCATCTATGGAAAATTTTATCTAAATCACAGAGAAATCAAGTGGAATATTATATTCCTAACACTCTAAAATGTAAGTTTCAGTAAGTCTAAGAGTAGTAAATTTTCATCACAATCTACATCAACATTTCAGCTGGCGCAGAACATGATGTTACTACTGTTCATGCAGACAGCACGACGTACTTCAACACGCCTGTAACATATACCCAAAAATAATACCCCCCGACACTAGTTAATGGAACCCACATCGTCAGACTCACCGGAATCAATCGCATTCTGCCACAGATCGACCAAATTGCACGCCACGTCGTCTGCTGTTGATGCCCTCCCTGCTCTAATGGATCTGCGAATGGCGAACGCTTTCGTGCTTGGATGACATGCGGAAGGACCTCTTTTTCGTCGCCAGCTCTAATGCGCCCCGCAACTGCGTCTGACGAGACACACTCGCTGCGAACACCGCGCAACAAAAGGAAACAATCGCTCCCTCCGATTCTCTTAGCAGGATCATCATTATCATTCCGGTCGGTTCCGTTTTTGACACCTCCCGGCCGAATAATTCGCGCCAGATCGTAACCACCGGTACGCGGAAACATCATTCGCCGTTATCCTTGCCACCGGGTAAGGGCTAATTGTGTTTCCCGCTCTCGGAAGCGGGCGAAAAAAAGCGAGACGGCGCTGATCAAAGGGCAGCGCGCCGGTACCGGGCGGCCGCCCTCGGTGGGTAATTTGTATGATAAACAAAGACACTTCCGTGAAGAGTCAGCCTTGGTCCTTTCGGTGAATGATGGGGGGGGGGGGGGGGGGGGGGAGGATTCGTTTTGACGCCGCGGCGTCTTTGTTTCCCTTGTCGGCTGTACGGCGATGGCGGGAGAAAATTTTCTTCGCGGAAATCGTCATTAAGATGGCGGAGCAGAAGGTATTATAATCAGCGCATTGGATGTGAAGGAGTGCCTAATCGAAGCGTCTTATGTAATCTTAATGCAACTGAGTGAAGAGTAAATGAACTTTAGAGATTTGTTTTGTGTCCAGTACGCCACGG
>KZ072064.1:73390-90074 GCA_002091845.1 Anopheles cracens
ATCTAATACTCGCCGAAGGTCCGGACAAAGCTGAATCTGGGAAGATCGCACCGGGACAGAAGGTGCCGGTGGGATTCCCGCTCGGAAGTGGCAGCGCGAAAGGGAAAGCTTCCGCCACGGCGAAAGGGGAAGCGTCGGAATCGGCAGAGGCGAGTAACGTCAACCGTCTCGAGGGTGGCGATGTGACCACACCCGAGGGCAACTTTAGCAAGGGCCAAGCAATTTAACCGTCTGCCGGCACCGTTGTTTGAAGTGCACGCTTTTACACAGCGAGCCTTCGAAACGATTCCACTGAATCCATCTGCCCGACTCTCCGGCTCGCGGCCTAACAACAACCGCTTAGAGCGCTGCTTTGCCCGCTTTCGTAAGAAATCTTGTGCGATTTTATTTAACCATCCCCTTTCCCCGTTTCGCACGGGCACGGAAGCCCGCATCAATCAACACGATCGGTTCATCACGCGGGCGTTCAGCAGCAATTGAGCCCCTTTCAACACCGCCGGTCGGGCGCCGAAAAGCACTTCCGGTTCGGGCAGCGCGCACGTTCGCTGCCTGTACCGGGCGCGCGCACGAACACAGGCGCGGCCCGACTTTGCGGTTTGCGCTCGCAGTGTCGAAGTGGCTATCTGCACTCTGCCGCTGGTACGTTCGAGCGTGGCACGAACGCCAGCTCCAGCTCCCGACCGTGTGCTACATTATTCATCGGCCGTCCTGTCGGCGCGGTGAAGGAGCGCTCACTTGCCCGGCTTGCAAATTCAATCATCATCATGATGGTCGTCGTCGTCGTCGTCGTTGGACGCGATGCACTTGCGAAAACCTTTCGGATGCATTAGCATTGGTCCAACCGCATCCGCACCGGGTGCGCCCATCATTCACCGTCAATCGGTTGTAATAAATTTCATCCTGGCCCTGGTGGATGGGTGTGTGTGTGTGTCGTTGATCTCCGTCGCATATGAGCCTCAGCACTCGTTAATTATGCTATTCATTTCGCAAGTGCGATCCTGGAATGGCTAACCTCTCCACAATCAAACCGAACGTAAGCGAGCCCACATACGTTTGAGTGATGAAGTTTTGAGCCAACTCCAACCAGCCTGAGATGGGATATAGCCAGTGCGCCTGAATGATTTCGCATGTGTCCATGCAAATTGGAAAATAAATCGACACAGACGAAATAAATGAGAAAAACAACTGAATAAGAAGAGTTTTAGTTGCAATTCGAGATCATCTGCTTCTGTTCATCTTGACTTTGAAAAATATTCTCATCATTCCTAGAAAATATCTGGTCGGATAGAAATAACAAATTGCTGATGGATAGTTAATACGGACAAATGGACGCATAACTAACAAGGTTTTGTTCGACTGATCTTACTTGAGATTTCCAGTTCGTGCTTCCTTATTTGATGGCTGAACAACCGATGTTCCACGTTCAGATTTTCTTTCTGGCTTTCTATAACTTTCTTATAGCTCGATAGTTTGAAATTGAGACCGTTGAAACTTAAACCAACAAGCTGCGCTTCGGATACTGGCCAGTACTATCGTTTCACGAATAGGCAATCGGATTAAGTCAATTTTTAATTGGAGCGCAATTTATAACGCCTTCATCGTACGGCGATTTAGAAACTTAAGACCGGATTTCTTCACTTCTCAGTTTGCGCAAAATTGCCACAAACTGAGCCTCCACGGTGGCAGATAATCCTCTGCCATTAAGCGAACAGATCCTCCATCCGGCGATTGAAGCGTTTGAAGTAGCGTTTGAGATGAATAATTTAATTGCACCGGAAGCGCGACAGCTTCAATTCCACCGAACAGCGTTCAATTAAACTGTTACCAGAATGGCGGCCCCGCCTCACACAAGTCGGCCCAGCACGCGGTCGGAATGGCACAATGAAAATCGTTACGAAAAGCCACACCACCGTCGGTCCGTTTGCGTAATTTCTGTCTCACGTTTTGAAGTGCCGCCTTCGGCAAGCCCTTCAGCCGAACGCAAACAATCATTCACCCGTCGCTTAATTAACTTTCGCCCGTTCGCCCCGAAAAAAGCCGAGCCTCCAAGCCTCTGTTCCCCGAGCTCGTTTGTAGTGAAATGTTGCGGTGCGCGAGTGCCCCAAACAGCCCCGTTTTGCAATCGAATCGCCAATCACTTTCGCACGCCGGTTGCGAATCGGTTGCTTTAAAGGGAGGGCGCCAAATCGGTGCCGGAAGTCACGATCACGGGCCCAGTGTTTGTGTGCGGGTCGAAACGCGTTTTTCGGTCACGTTGCCGTTCCTGCCGAAACAACACGCAGATCTACATAAACAAACGCGAACTTAAACGTTTTGAAATGTTTTTTTTCTCTCTCACACACTTTTGCTGCTTCCTCATAAACGTTCGAGAAAATGGCTTCCTCGATGCTTTTCCCACTGTTTTTTTTATTTCCTCACTTGAATCGTGTGATACGAGACCGTTATCCGAAAACATTTGTAGCTATTTGTGTTTCGGCACGTCGCAAGATTCGGCTGGTAATTACTGGGAAGCAAAACACGGACGCATTCAGCGCCACCCGGAAGAAAATTAAAGCGAAATAAACCTCCTTGGTTCGTGCGCACAAAAAGGAACTCAGCACACACATACAAAAACGCACAAGAAGCGTCATGAATTTTTCAGGCTTTTCTTTCCCTTCCATTTCTTCCATTCGGGGCGCAACTTTCGAGCGAACCAACCCCGATGAGCCAACGGGCGGGAATTAAAGCGAGATGAATTCGTAATGTTTCGTAGTCGCCCCCCCGAAACATCGCATTTGGCCAATTTGAACGGGTAGGTGGGTCACCCAGCCATTAATTCCCTAAACGACCGGGGCGGCGGCCGCCCGACACGGAACGTCGGAGGAAGACCCAATTGGGCTAATTCTTTCCCGGGTGGCCCCCGGCTTTTGCTTCGCTTTTGGGTGGTCAATAAAATTTGCTTTTATCGCTGCTGCCTTCCGCCGGCTTTTCACGAAAGCGCTCCCGGAAGGCGCGGGAAGCGCGAGGCAACAAAGCAAATCCCACACGTGTGCGGCCTAGCGAGCGAAAGGCGTGGAAGGTAGTAATGTCCCATCGGTCATCGGGGCTATCGGTGGGCGCAGCTATTAGGAGTGCGCGCGCGTCAAGTCGTGACCGGCATTCGCTATGCGGATCGATCGAGCTGGACCGGGAAAATTGTCGTCCGGGGATGCGGGCACGCTGAACGGATGGATTGATTTGGTCCGTGCCCTGGTCCGGGACGGGAATTGATGTTTATTGTTGTCGTTTTCCGGCCCGTCGCTCGCAGTACGATGCTGTACGAATGTTATTTATTCATTCGGTAGTTTCAATCAGATGAAACGTTAGTGTCCGGCTCATGAAATGTGCTCAGCGAGGGCAATCAGATTCGTTCTTTTCTTCAATTTGTATGTTTTTACTCGTCCCTTTTCTCACAAATGCACTTTTGAAAAACAAGTTACAAAAAGAAAGCCATTAAACGTACGAGAACATGCATTACAATTATTGTTGGTATTTTCTTAACCTTCTTGCAGGAATGGCCGTTACAGATAAAGTACGTGCAGCTGCGAGACGCAGGACTGTACGAATGTCAGGTTTCGACCCATCCACCAACCTCAATCTTCGTCAAGCTGGACGTGGTCGGTATGTAATCACTTCCTTCAAAGTCACTCAACCGAAAACACATTTATGATGCGCTAATTTGACAATCTGTCTGCAATCAGAGCTTTTTCGAGCACTTTGCGCCTAACAGTATGCAATCTGAATCTAACTTTTAATACACGCGCTCCCCATCCGCAGAGGCGAAGGCGGAGATTTTCGGTCCCTCGGAAAAGTATCTGAAGCCGGGCTCGATGCTGCGGTTAACGTGCCGCGTCGTGCAGAGCAACGAACCACCGCTGTACATATTCTGGTACCACAACAACCGCATGATCAACTACGATGCGCACCGGGGCGTCAACGTGTCGACGGAGGCGGGTAAGTGTCCTTGGAAGCGTTGGGCATACACTGGAAAACGGCACACCACCGGTGCATTGTGTCGCAAATATTTCCACATTCTTTTAAACAAGCATCCAGAACGGTAAACTGTGCTGCACGAGCAAATGGAGCTCACATTTGCATACTTTCTCCCGTCAGCGAGTAGGTTCTGAGGCAGCAGTTTCGTCTAAAACTTTCGTTTCGTTTTCTCGCAGACAATCGCTACTCGGAGCTCGTCATTTCACACACGAACACGCTCAACTCGGGAAACTATTCGTGCGTTTCGAACAATGCCGTCGCCGCATCGACGCTGGTGCATATTCTGAACGGTAAGTAAGCAGTAGGGAAACATGATGCTCGTATATATTTACTTTCTATTACTTGAATCTTATTAAGAGACACATTTTTGTCAACAAAATCATCTCTTATCCTTTTTAAACTCATGATTATTAGTTGTCAAGCTGTTTTGTATTGGAAAACATCATAACTTCATTTATAAAAAGACTGTGAAAGCAGCATACCTTCGAGCAGACGAAGCAATTTAACGCCAAAATGTATGCAATTTGCTATACTCCCACCCACATCGATCTGCATTGATTCATTGGTAAATTCGAATATAAGTTGATCTGTGGAATATTTTAATGTTGTATGCAATTGTTGTGCTTCGTTATTCGATCAATATTTGTTCTCATTTGTAGCGTCCTATATAAATCAATCCATTCTGGCATCATATCCGACAGAATAAGACAAAAAAAACCTCGTGAACAGTATTATTTTTACACCGGATCATAATAAAAAGCTTACCGATTCCGGTGTGAGCAACCGTAAACTTTGACAACACATATCGATAAACAACCGACACCTCATGTGCACTCGCCCAGTGTTATCACCTTTCGGCCCCGCACATTCTGCAATCCTGTTTCCATTGCAATTGTGCCCACCTGTTTTATATTGGAAAACATCATAACTTCATTCATAAAAAGGCTGAGAAAGTAGCATACCTTTGAGCAGACGAAGAAAATTAACGCCAAAATGTATGCAATCTGCTATACTCCCATCCACATCGATCTGCATCGATTGATTTGTAAATTCGAATATAAGATTATCTGTGGAATATTTTAATGTTGTATGCAATTGTTGTGTTTCGTTTTCCGATCAATATTTGTTCTCATTTGTATCGTCCTATATAAATCAATCCATTCTGGCATCATATCCAACAGAATAAGACAAAAAAACCTCGTGTACAGTATTATTTTTACACCGGATCATGATAAAAAGCTTACCGATTCCGGTGTGAGCAACCGTAAACTTTGACAACACATATCGATAAACAACCTACACCTCATGTGCACTCGCCCAGTGTTATCACCTTTCGGCCCCGCACATTCTGCAATCCTGTTTCCATTGCAATTGTGCCCATGCGAGCGAAATTACAGCTGCTACAGCTGCTGCGATAAATGTGACACAGTTTCCGACCGTTCGCATCCATGCTTCATTTATGGATTTATTTTTCTCTCCTTCTCTCCCACCAATGCAACAAAAAACACAACGCGCGCCAGGCGAAAACCCGGCGGCCATGCAGCACGGTGACCATGGAAACGCGGTCCTGCTCGCCTCCCATATTCATCTGCCGCTGGCTGTTGTAACATATCAGGTCATCAATTTCGTCTTAAATATGCATTGAGCTCACTGCACAGCGGAACGGGCGGTAATGGTGGCGAGCCGAACGGGGATTAAAGACACAAAAAAGTAACGCAAGCTGAGCAATCGTTACACAACCAGCGTCATCGGATTATGCATTATGCACGCCAGCGGGGCGGATGAATAAAAACAAACCGGACAAACTAGAATAATACAAATCAGTGGAACTGTGTCATTCCACACAATTAACTGCTCTTAAAGGGCATTAAATGAAACGGTTCGAGGCGGCAGGTGTGGCCAGGTCCAGGTGGTGTGTGTATAAAATTAAATAAAATATAACAGATCAAGCAGGTGAGTAACGCTAACCATGAGGGGAGATGAGCGCTAAGGGTAGCAAGGAAAAATCGTCACAACAAAACAACAAAAAACATACATACTGTACATATAGGTAAACGAAAATGGCATAAATCAAATTCCACGTAGCGTTTGATGTACTTTGTATGGTATTTGTAAAATGATAGCAAGAACAAAACACAACCTTCGGAGGCGCACTGGAGCCCATAGTTGAGGAGTGATGAGAAGCGGTCACATGTCATTCACTGTTTTATTTATCGAATGATTCGAGCAGCTCATTTAATTTATGCACAATACAAAATGTACAATTTGATAATGGGATTGAAACTAGATATGACAGGAAGTCATCGAAATCGATAATTAAATTTTCAGAAACCCAAACTCGAGTATAAAAAACAACAGTTTATGTTTTGTTTCCATCCAACTATTACTTTCTCATATACAAAAATCTTGTCACCTCGATAAAACAACAGAAAGCAAGCGCAAGAAACATGGGTTTGCCCTTTCAACAAGGTAGTGTAAAAGGAAATCAAATAAATTCCGAACTCGTTAATAAGCATAACATCTCGAAGCGAAAGCAGGTGTGAGAGAAACTATTAATAAAACACAGAAGAACAAAACAAAAAATGTGTAAAATCCATTCGGCCCTTCGTCGAGGCGGTGCACCGTTTCGTGAGGAATAAACATTGTGACGATAAAACAAAAACAAAACATGAAACCTGTTAGTTCAGAGTAGGTCAACGGACGCGAAATGTACTTTAAAATAAAAACGAACCACAACAACCATAAGAAAACACAGAGAAAAACAAACGCAAAACCCAAAACCACTGAAAGCATTCCTTCTAAAGCGAGCATTAAAAAAAATCGTCTTCATGGTGCATGTCCCTGCGAGCACACGGTGTGCTCACTGTGCGCCGAGCTATGAGACGCTTGTAAATAAACCCGAACGTAACAGACGCTAGAAAAAATCGACAACCGAGCGAGACAGCAAAAAAAACCTCGTGAACAGTATTATTTTTACACCGGATCATAATAAAAAGCTTACCGATTCCGGTGTGAGCAACCGTAAACTTTGACAACACATATCGATAAACAACCTACACCTCATGTGCACTCGCCCAGTGTTATCACCTTTCGGCCCCGCACATTCTGCAATCCTGTTTCCATTGCAATTGTGCCCATGCGAGCGAAATTACAGCTGCTACAGCTGCTGCGATAAATGTGACACAGTTTCCGACCGTTCGCATCCATGCTTCATTTATGGATTTATTTTTCTCTCCTTCTCTCCCACCAATGCAACAAAAAACACAACGCGCGCCAGGCGAAAACCCGGCGGCCATGCAGCACGGTGACCATGGAAACGCGGTCCTGCTCGCCTCCCATATTCATCTGCCGCTGGCTGTTGTAACATATCAGGTCATCAATTTCGTCTTAAATATGCATTGAGCTCACTGCACAGCGGAACGGGCGGTAATGGTGGCGAGCCGAACGGGGATTAAAGACACAAAAAAGTAACGCAAGCTGAGCAATCGTTACACAACCAGCGTCATCGGATTATGCATTATGCACGCCAGCGGGGCGGATGAATAAAAACAAACCGGACAAACTAGAATAATACAAATCAGTGGAACTGTGTCATTCCACACAATTAACTGCTCTTAAAGGGCATTAAATGAAACGGTTCGAGGCGGCAGGTGTGGCCAGGTCCAGGTGGTGTGTGTATAAAATTAAATAAAATATAACAGATCAAGCAGGTGAGTAACGCTAACCATGAGGGGAGATGAGCGCTAAGGGTAGCAAGGAAAAATCGTCACAACAAAACAGCAAAAAACATACATACTGTACATATAGGTAAACGAAAATGGCATAAATCAAATTCCACGTAGCGTTTGATGTACTTTGTATGGTATTTGTAAAATGATAGCAAGAACAAAACACAACCTTCGGAGGCGCACTGGAGCCCATAGTTGAGGAGTGATGAGAAGCGGTCACATGTCATTCACTGTTTTATTTATCGAATGATTCGAGCAGCTCATTTAATTTATGCACAATACAAAATGTACAATTTGATAATGGGATTGAAACTAGTTATGACAGGAAGTCATCGAAATCGATAATTAAATTTTCTAAAACCCAAACTCGAGTATAAAAAACAACAGTTTATGGAAATTTGCATGCAAAGTCGATGCTGATCTTGTTGTTCTTGGAAAGAAACCCAGGCTCATTCGCTCCTGGGCGCTGTGAGGCAAGGCAAATATGTTGAGCTTACTAAAGAAGATGGAATTTCTAAAATCATCTTATTGATTTTAGGAATAGTTTCATGAAAATTTGGAATTTAATATTCGATACGCAAGACAATATTATATTTGAAAAGATAATACAATAACAGAAAAGATTCACAAGTTGGGCAAAACATCCGATGTCATATAAAATGAAACGCCTAAAAGTATGCAATCAAAAAAAACCCTTTTATTATCAAGAAATTACACGCGACCGAAATGTCATTGTTTTTTGGACTACTGTTACTAATTTCCTTCTAAAGTGAACATTTAATACAATTGATTAAGGTTTAAAAAAATCAACCAAACACCTTTAAGAACATTACATCGACAGTGACAACACAACAAGACCGAAACGATCTCACACGTGATAAAAAGCCCATTCACATCAACCCAATATTGATCGGCAAACAACCCCATTATGGTGTGTTTCATGGCCAATGGGAGAGTAACAGTTCATCAGCGCCCAAACATAAGGTGCAAATTGACTTTACAGCATACCTGTGGGCACCGACGCGGAGGTGGAGTATCGAAGCAAATGTACTCACCCTTTAAAGCGATGACGTCTGCTGAGTCTGCTGCCTCTGCTGCTACTCGTTTGCAAGTCGAATAAGGTGCGGCAGGGACATGCTCCAACCCCGGGACATGATCCTATTTTTAGGGCGGCCACTTTCTGCTTCCAAATTTCCCGAAACACCCAACACCGAACCATTGACGAGCTGGGGGGGGCGTGTGCGAAAGGGACACCAAAACATTGGCCACACAAAACACACCCGGTGCAGCCACACGCATTAGCATATAGATTCAAGTTGTGCCAATCAAGTGTCAGAGAAAAATGGTTAAGTTTGTTTTCGCCCCGCTCCGCCGCTTTCCCTCCCGGCAGCCGTCGGCCGCTGTGGGTTAAGCATTTTGCCACCGTCGCCGAGGGCCGAGCGCCGAAGCGTGCGAGATGGTAGGTATTTCTCTGACAGCCACTTTGACGCTTGCCACTTTCAATTTCATTGTGTTGTCGGAGCGGCTGGAGGTTGATTCGTCCCGGTTGTACCCGCCGAGCGTGCGGGTTTTGAGGCTCAGGCCAGAAAAACTAATCGGCTTTACCACGGGCAGCGAACCCCTTTTCACGTCGGACACCGTTCGTGGGTGATACGGATGACAGATAGTGATGTCATCCTTCGTCTGCCTTTTTTTTTCTTATAAAATGATCTGTGAACGGTCAGCTTTTCTTGTGTCTCCCATCGTCAAATGCCAGTAGAAAAAAAAAGATGAAACACATTTTGACCCACATCTTTAACCCTCCCAATTGACCATTTGGGCCTCCTGGGATGGGCCTCGAGCTCAACTTGATTGTATGTGCTTAATGCAGTGGACATGTTTAATCGTGCGGTCATTGTTCCATATGCGCAAGTTCCCTAGATTTCCTTTCATCTAAATTTTCAAATGAATTTTCATAATTCGGCCAAAGCACTGCCTTTTCCGGGTTGCTATAATTTCCTTCCACGATTGGTCCAACGCCAGTAGCCGGGGAAGCTTGCCAAACTGGGCTCCTTCACCCGTTCATGGCCACACCAAAATGAAGCTTAAAATCTAATTCTCAATAAAACGCACTCAACCGTAGCGCACCCTGGCAAGCGCACCCGACACGAAGCTCATTCTTGCTCAGCTGGGCCGGGCGGTTTTTCTGGCCCCGCTTTGGCAGCAACCGCTTCCAGCCCCGAAAGCAAACCAGCATGCGATCTCTTTCCGCATGATAATCATTCCTTTCTTCTAGATCGTTTCCTAATAAATTTTGATTCGTTTTATTTCTGCACGCTGCACACTGGGTAACGATTGTCAAGCAGCCCTAATGGTGTCGGTGGGAAAGCTCCCATCTCCCAGCTGGCGGTATGTCATCCGGGTGGTACATTCTTCTGTGTCTTCGGTACAAACGGCTCGGAATGACGCGGGTGGAGCGCTCAGCTCAGGTGCCGCTGTCGGTGTATGCTCAATGTTAACAATGTGATTTCACTTCCGCAAATGGAGTTTTCCATCGCGCCCCCCTTCCAGCGGAGGCTCACCGTTGATCGTCGTCATCGTGGAGGTATTTGGCTTGAGGAAAAAACGGAAACGAATCGTAATGGGAAGGTTACGGGAGTTGTGGGGAAGCGAGAAAAAAAACTCATCCTAAACGAGAAAAGAAACACATTTACCACCATTTTTTATCGTCTTCATGTACCATCTCACCTTCTGCAGGAAGCTACAAACGACCTCATTCTCGGTACTTTTGAGCATATTTTTTGTTCTTCTCCACAGCAAACCCAGAACGCCACTCACACCTGCCCTCGGTTTGCCGCGTTGGGTTTCGATTTTCATATGAGAACATTTTCGCAATTTCCCCCCCACACCGCCTGAGCTGTTAACGGCTCTTCAGGGTTTTTTTTCTCTCCTTCCTTTCTTTTCACTCACCAATTTCGATGCATAATAATGGAGCGGGCGATGAAGCTCGAGAGCTTTCACGAGCCACAGTGATAATGTAATAATCCGGTGAATGGCATTACGGTGAATTTATCGATTATGAGGCTTCCGAATGCCGCCACCGATCGAAAGCGGTACGCGTAAGTGTGTAAACGCGCGCCGGTCGAGACGCTTCTTTTTTGGGATGGTATTTTGCAGCTCAAACTGATCGAAATGGGTGAGACGAACAGAGACGGGTAGCCGAACCGTGCCATGCCCGACCGAAGCAGCTTTAACGGAAATTTGCATGCAAAGTCGATGCTGATCTTGTTGTTCTTGGAAAGAAACCCAGGCTCATTCGCTCCTGGGCGCTGTGAGGCAAGGCAAATATGTTGAGCTTACTAAAGAAGATGGAATTTCTAAAATCATCTTATTGATTTTAGGAATAGTTTCATGAAAATTTGGAATTTAATATTCGATACGCAAGACAATATTATATTTGAAAAGATAATACAATAACAGAAAAGATTCACAAGTTGGGCAAAACATCCGATGTCATATAAAATGAAACGCCTAAAAGTATGCAATCAAAAAAAACCCTTTTATTATCAAGAAATTACACGCGACCGAAATGTCATTGTTTTTTGGACTACTGTTACTAATTTCCTTCTAAAGTGAACATTTAATACAATTGATTAAGGTTTAAAAAAATCAACCAAACACCTTTAAGAACATTACATCGACAGTGACAACACAACAAGACCGAAACGATCTCACACGTGATAAAAAGCCCATTCACATCAACCCAATATTGATCGGCAAACAACCCCATTATGGTGTGTTTCATGGCCAATGGGAGAGTAACAGTTCATCAGCGCCCAAACATAAGGTGCAAATTGACTTTACAGCATACCTGTGGGCACCGACGCGGAGGTGGAGTATCGAAGCAAATGTACTCACCCTTTAAAGCGATGACGTCTGCTGAGTCTGCTGCCTCTGCTGCTACTCGTTTGCAAGTCGAATAAGGTGCGGCAGGGACATGCTCCAACCCCGGGACATGATCCTATTTTTAGGAGGCCACTTTCTGCTTCCAAATTTCCCGAAACACCCAACACCGAACCATTGACGAGCTGGGGGGCGTGTGCGAAAGGGACACCAAAACATTGGCCACACAAAACACACCCGGTGCAGCCACACGCATTAGCATATAGATTCAAGTTGTGCCAATCAAGTGTCAGAGAAAAATGGTTAAGTTTGTTTTCGCCCCGCTCCGCCGCTTTCCCTCCCGGCAGCCGTCGGCAGCTGTGGGTTAAGCATTTTGCCACCGTCGCCGAGGGCCGAGCGCCGAAGCGTGCGACATGGTAGGTATTTCTCTGACAGCCACTTTGACGCTTGCCACTTTCAATTTCATTGTGTTGTCGGAGCGGCTGGAGGTTGATTCGTCCCGGAGGTACCCGCCGAGCGTACGAGTTTTGAGGCTCAGGCCAGAAAAACTAATCGGCTTTACCACGGGCAGCGAACCCCTTTTCACGTCGGACACCGTTCGTGGGTGATACGGATGACAGATAGTGATGTCATCCTTCGTCTGCCTTTTTTTCTTATAAAATGATCTGTGAACGGTCAGCTTTTCTTGTGTCTCCCATCGTCAAATGCCAGTAGAAAAAAAAAGATGAAACACATTTTGACCCACATCTTTAACCCTCCCAATTGACCATTTGGGCCTCCTGGGATGGGCCTCGAGCTCAACTTGATTGTATGTGCTTAATGCAGTGGACATGTTTAATCGTGCGGTCATTGTTCCATATGCGCAAGTTCCCTAGATTTCCTTTCATCTAAATTTTCAAATGAATTTTCATAATTCGGCCAAAGCACTGCCTTTTCCGGGTTGCTATAATTTCCTTCCACGATTGGTCCAACGCCAGTAGCCGGGGAAGCTTGCCAAACTGGGCTCCTTCACCCGTTCATGGCCACACCAAAATGAAGCTTAAAATCTAATTCTCAATAAAACGCACTCAACCGTAGCGCACCCTGGCAAGCGCACCCGACACGAAGCTCATTCTTGCTCAGCTGGGCCGTGCGGTTTTTCTGGCCCCGCTTTGGCAGCAACCGCTTCCAGTCCCGAAAGCAAACCAGCATGCGATCTCTTTCCGCATGATAATCATTTAATCGACTCGAGATTACACTCCGAGCGCTGGGTGTTGGCGCTACCGGTGCGAAAGCATCGATTAAGTGGTGTCGAAGAAGATTATCTTACGCCCAGCCCGCCCGTCCTTGCCGCTGGATGCTGCCCTCGCTCGCCATAATCAAGGCTACACTCGACCGGAATAATCCGGAACTAGAACCAGGAAGGTGCTGCCGACGAGCGACGTGTTTGTTAAAGTGTGGTGAACAAAACTTTAAAGATAAACATGATCGCAGCCCGTCTCCATGCCCGATCGCTTCATGCCGAAAGCTTTTACGGTTGGGTAACGCTTAAGACGGTAGTTTCCGGTTGGAGACGAGATTGGACTGAAGTTTGCTCATTTAGCATTTCAAAGTTTGGGCATGGTCAAAATGATTGATAAAAGTTCATCATTGGAGACTCGTTTGAATTATTCATAGCTTTAGGACACACTTTAGTGGCTCGAACAAGATTTTTTTAAATGACCAATTAGAATAAAATTGCATACATTTAGGCGCAATCGTCTTCACCGCAAGGAAATCTGCTTGATCTTGAGCATGGCCTTCACAAGAAGGTTGACAACAATTGGAGGTTTGCTCCTAATATGAAGTAATCATTTACTTTATTGTATATGCTTTCAGTTGTCCACAATTCACAAGATAAAACCTTTTCTATGCATTTTAATCTGCTTGCTGTTTGCTTCATCCTCTGCTTCAACACAACAACAATCTTTCCGCCCCCCCCCCCCCCCCCCCCCCCCCCCGGGGGGGGGGGGGGGGGGGGGGGGGGTATTTTTTTTTTTTTTTTTTTTTTTTTTTTTTTTTTTTTTTTTTTTTTTTTTTTTTTTCGAAGGAAAAACAACTATGCTGCAAAAATCACACTACTCAAACTATTTCTCGCATATCTGTTTCGTGTAAAAACCAATAAAAGCGTAATAAAACATCCCGAGGCAGTGAAACGAAAACGACCTTCATTGTGGTGTACCGCGTTGCCTACGTTCACTCGAGCAACCCACCTTCGAATGAGTGGCTATATGAGGCTGACTCATCCACATTTAGATAACAGGAACCGGCGAGCAGCTGCAGAAGAATTCGAAAGGATGAGGAAAAAAGCCCCAACAAGCACGCTACAAACCAAAATGAGAACGAGATAAAAGTATAATTAATGGGTGCTATGGTTATAATTTCCAATTAAGAAAGGATTGTTTGTGTGGTTTTTCTGGACCGGGCACAGGGTTTGGGTGTGCGCGACCCAAAAGGATATCCGCATTTGCATGCTAACCGCAGAGAAGCGAAAGGAATTTAAACGAGCATTTCTCCCAGCTGCAAGTGCAACGCGTTAGCTGGCACTGCTTCAAATTATACGGAATATGATACATTTTGCCCCACTGCGCGAGCGATGGAAGTTATTCGATTTTTTCTTCAATACTGCTTGAATGTACCTCACGGGTGGCAGCTTGTTTGAAGCTGGCAAGGGCTGCCTTCATTGAAACCACTTGTTACACATAAAGTAAAACACATCAGCCAACCTGAAATTTCTCGGCGAATCACTTCCCGTGCACACACCCGAAAAAAACGAGCACAAACCACCAAACACTCCAATCAGCTCGACTGAAGAATTAATTAAACAAGTGCCAACCGAAAGCATGTGCGAGGGTAACCCCATTTTTGCGTATAAATTTTAATGAAAGCGAATAAATCAACTCCACATCACAAGCTGTTTCGTGTATATTCCCTTTTTTTTCGTTGTTCCGTACGAACATTGCTCGTATGTGATTTTCTTTTCGTTCCCTTTTCGTCGAGCTCCCCGCCGTCGAGGTATGCCTGCTTTTTGTTCGTGCAGTACGTACGAGAGATTTTCCACACGCTTGCAAACAAAATCATTTAAATTCCTGTTTTTCCACCCCAGTGAGACAACAAACACCCGCCAAAAAGGGGACCCGCGAATTTTTTGTTCACCTTCGACTTTATGCAGGGTTTCTACTTCTGTTTTACCCCAAACGGAACCACGACACACGGAAACTGAATCTATTAGGGCAGGGTCCACCGTGCCACAGGGAGTCGGTGAAACCTATTAATTGGACCGACGCACGAAAAGACGGATGGAACATAATTACCGGACAAGTCAATCCGTCATTAGAGCGACCCCTCCCTGTGGGCCAATGCGTTCGAAACGAGGCGAGAAAATAATCCTGTATAATGTACGGAAAACATCATCTACGATACAGCAATAACATTCCAGGACCGACCGAAATCCTAACCTGCGGTCATTTGACTGGTTGAATATTCATTGCCTAATTTGCGTTGAGGGTAGCGTTTAGACGGGCCTGGTTGTTTTGCTTTCACGTCGTGCCTCGAGTGGGTAAAAGGGTTGGCCAGAGGATTGATTGGCTAAATTTATTGCTTTTCTTGCAGCTGGATGTTGCATGCAAATTCAATGTCAGCTAAACACTTGCTAAAGAGAGGTAATTTGAATTGAAGGTTTTGTGACTTCTAGTTGTCCCAATTTGTTTCGTTTTATTTCTACTTGTTTAAAATAATGTCCCGAAATTTCCTCCATTCTTATCATAAAAATTTATATGTTAAAATAGATACAATGCTGTAAGTAGTCTCTAACTAAACTAAAAATGGAGAAAAATTCGCTACAATAAAAAAGCAATCGATTTTTTTTTTTCCTTTGTTGCAGCAGCTTAGAGCGAACGAGAGTGTCGTGTGTCGGACGGGGGAGTTGTTATTCGAGCAAGCAATTGTGATGATTGCAGCCTATTTGCACTGCTCGCTGTCGCGCTGGACAGGGTCGCGGTCGGCCACCGGTCAGACACCGGAAAGGTTCGGGCGTTGAGGAGGGGCTGCATCTCGTTGCATCATTAAGTTTTATGCAGCGAGCCACGTGATGACGGTCAATGGAAAGGAACCGTTGTAGCCACGTGCACCATTCGTCACGCATTAGTTGGTAGCTACCTGAAACGTTTCATCGCATCGAGTGCCGTTTGGGCTGTGCCAGACAAAGAAGCCCCAATTTTGCCCCATTTTGAAACATCGTTATAATATAGGAAAACATCATAAGCTACGCCATACCTTCAATGAAATACCTATCTGAGCTTAATATCTTAAACTAACTCATTATAAGCCTCGATGAAGTAGGCCGGCTGAGCTTTATGCTTCCTAATGCATGATTACAATACAGGCATTTTTAAGTTTATCACAAACAAGGAACTTGAACAGGTAGGCAACATGTGTCTTTTAATGAAAAGCATGATTTGCATCGATTGAATTCCAAAATGATTGTTTTTGCGGCAATTATCGAAACCGATTCCATACCGTCAATGATACGCCCAAATGTAGGCAACCTGCAATGCAGACAGGCCGTTTTCTAATTCCTTTGCACTGCAACACGATAAACCTACTATAAAACTCACTCTAAACCATTATTTTATTAACAATCTACACGCGTAATTTACGATCAATTATAATCGGCAGAAGTGCAGCGGCACCCGCCTGCAACCCGATAAATTACTTCCGAAAGCATTCGTCATTACCAGCGGCTCAAACGCAACGGTAACGATAAACTTCGCCCACAGGAAGAGGTGGAGGGGCAAGGTGAGAATCGATTCGCATTAGCGAGATTTATCGTGCCCCGTGCTCCCCCCCCCCCCCCCCCCCGCTCAGAAAGTGTTTCCATTAGGTCGAAATTAACTTGTAACAGCTAAATTGCCCCGAATTAAGCTCGTTTGAACTTGTTGTTGTGCTCGGCGGACCTTTCGAAGCTTGACCAAGCGGAAAAACTGTGGGGCACGGGGGCGGGCACGGTTCGCGCTAATCGAGAACGCGTTCTTTGACACCTCTCC